>JAQFVV010008314.1:0-34483 GCA_028023455.1 Epiperipatus broadwayi
ATGTAATTATATAACCGTATTATTTGTAAATAAAGAAAATATAATAATTAAAAAATATTTTATCCATCTTTGGAGCGCTTTCGATTATTCCAGCAATCTGTGTCAACCAAAGCTTTGAAATGTCAACTTTTCCAATAATTCAATGATCATTTCAAAGCTTTAGTTGATACAGATTACTGGGATAATCGAAAGCATTCCTACTGGATAAAATATTTTTCAATTTATTAAGTTACTGTATTTACAACAACTGAGGCTATATAATTATGTATATTGCTTTAAAAATACAGACATCGAATCATTATATATATATCCCAATAAATCAAAATATCATAGCATTTGCCATAATTCATTAAATGAATACTACCACAATTTTTGAAACATACGGAAATAAAAAATACAAATCCTTTTAAATAAAATCAGTATGGAAAAATAAAATAAATAAAAATGAAAATTTACAAAGATAATAAAAACATTTAGTTAACATCTAAATATGCTTCATTTATATAAATTAAAAAATCATACTGCAGACTATTTACCTTGTGCTTAATAGTTATTTAATATTTTGTTAGGTTATTCATTGGGCTTTAAGTCATTGTTGGAATTTATCTCTAAATCTTCAGTTTCTGAATTCTTTGAGTACAGCATACTGTTTCACTTCACCAAAATAAGATAAATTTTTAACAACAGAACAGAAGAAAAAACTGACATTTACATCAACATTTTCAGATAATTAACATTTCATTATTGAGAAGTTATATTTGAGAGTGTGGATGCAATTTCAAAACATACTGTTAAAAACACCTTCATAAAAGTTTTCCATGTGGTTATATTAAGATCAGCATTAAAAGTACTTTGGCAGCTACATATCTTTACATGGCTAGTTATTACCAAGATGAGATGACTTGTACTTTTATTTATTCTTTTTCTAATTCTGGCTTTGCATTACATTTTGATTATACTTACATAACTTCATGCCCTTTCTGGGAGTATGAAAGAACAAATGCTTGAATCAATCAACCAGTGAATCTTAAAAATGAATAAATTATATTAGTCTTTAATTCCTTATGTATAACTCCTGATTTTGCTTATAAAAACGTTATTTTAAAACCTCTATTTATATATAAGTTATTTTTGTTTTCTTTGAGTCCAGCGTAGAAGCAGATAGTTGAATAATCTCTTAATTATAAAATCTTAATTAAGTACAAATACTTAATACTCTTTTTAAAATGTTGATATGTTGATTTTTTTATTTAATTATTTATTAATTGATTATTCTAAATATCTTTCCACCTCTTTTTTTTTCAAAAAATACATGCTGACAATTGGGAATTAATTTATAAGTTCCAATTTTCATATTTTTATACTTAATTTGGTTAAATATAGATTTATCTTTTGACACTCTATTAAAATCAATAATAAATTTTAAATATAACATATCTTCCAGATTAAGACATTAAAAAGAGTAAACCTACATAAGATACCTTAAGATCTGAAATACAACTATATACCAAATGCTTTTACATAAAACAAATGATTATGTTTGATTCAAATATTTAACTACATAAATATGATCATTAGTGTTTAAATATTAGGGTTTCCAATTCTTTTATTTAATTATTTACTTTTAAAATGTTTAATATAGAGTTTTTAATTAATTTTAAACAGCATTGAATTCATTGAATCCATGATTGGATGTGTTTGTATTGTATCAATAGTCAATATTAACATTTCTACAGAATTAGCTAATAGAAAATCTGAAATTCACAAAGTTAAGCTTTATAAATAAAAATAAAAGAAATAAAATATGTAAAATGTTTAGAAAACTTAGAAGTCTTATAAAAAATAATGATAATTTTTATTAAGTGATCATAGTAAAAAAAAAAAAAAGCTATGTAAGCGATACTAGGCAAAAAAGTTATAAAAATTTTGTTACTAAAAAGAATTCATTATCCAAAAAGGATATATTAAAAAAAAAAGTTCTTAAAATACTGTAATTTAGCAAAATGTAATCTAAAAATAATATTTCAAAAATGATGAAAATAATAATCACATGATTTAAAATTAAATACTAAATAAAACATTTTGCATATATCTGTATACATATATACTGCTATGTGACTTTCCAACAATTCATTTATTAAGAAATAAAGAGCAAAGTGGTAAAGAGTGTCAAACTCAAAAATAATAGCATTCTGGATGTAATCCCATCAGACAAAAGCAAATAAAAAGCTATTACAGGTGATAAAATGGTTGTAACTGTTGAATTGAGACTGTCTCTTTGCTTGCTCAAATACTTTAAGATTTCTCAAACCATAAAAAATGTATTAAAAGACACAATATATGAGAAAATAAATAAAATCAGTCAAATGAAATAAAGGTAGTAATTACATATCCAATATAATACCAAAAAAAAAAAAAGAAATTATTTATCATTATCAATATATTTTTTTAATTCATTGAAAGGATAAAAAATTACTTCATTCTACAAATGATGAACTTCAACAAAACTAGCAGTTGTATTATATGCAGAAAATGGCAGCAATATAAAAATAAAAACTAATGGAGACTCCGATTTCAAAACTTTTTTCACAAAACTATATATTTAAAAAAAGATATTTAATGCAAGATCTCTATGCATGACAAATTTTCATTTGAATAAAATAGGAAAACATTATTTCTAAACAGAATCAAGCTTTATTACATAGTATCAATAATTATGCCTTTATAACGCTCGTTAAAGAAGTTATATGTTATTAAATTTATTTAAAGCTTAGCACCGCAACTTCTTGACACAGTAAAATAAACCTATCTTTTTCAAATATATAAACTTCACTTTAATATTCAAAAAATCAGTATTGTGAAAATAGAAAATCAATTATCAGAAAGAAAAAGCATCATAAAAGAAATAATAATTTCACTGGCTGGTAAATGTAGATATTATTTTTACTTACTAAATAATTGTCCGTTTAAACATTTTGTAGGGAGGATACCTGACTTTTCACAAATATGAAAAAATGGAAAAGAATTGATATATAATCATACAGAGTCATGCAAATAATGCCATAAATGCTAAAAATCATAATATAGTGATAGTAGACTTTTTTCCTAATATAAATATTTGAAATGCAATTTATATTAACAATTGTAACTAAGCTTCATAAGATAAACGGAAAAATCATCTCACAAGAAAAAAAAAGTTCAATTAAAAAAATAGAAAAAATAACATTTGAATGGGAAGATAGTTACAAGTAAAGGAGATTATGAAATGAGAGATTCAGCTGTGAGTTTAATTTTAAAATCTTTTATTGAAATTTCTAGATGTAGCATTTTAATGCTTATACTTTTAAAAATTGCTAAGGATACTGAATCCAATTTCACTTCCATTGAAAAAAACTTTTATTTTTTGCCGATAGTATTATTAACTTATTAATATTAAAAGTGTGAATGATTATGCTAATGGCAATATAGAACAATCAAATAATGAGAAAAGTTATTGGAAACTATCATGCTGATCTTGAACATTTTATTATTATTATGAACTTTTTGATGATTATCATAGATATTGTGTTTAGACAAAACACTACTAGAAATAAACTTTGAACTGACATCCATACCTCAAAATTATGACTGCTAGAGAATACATTACTATCTTAGAAAATTAGAGTACAAATTAATATTATATAAGTATATAAAAATATAGATTGTTGGAAAGATTATAATAAAATAAGCTTCAAAATTAAAATGATTATGGCATTAAAAAATATCTTATCCCTAAAGATATAGAAATAAAAATTTGATATTCATTCTTTTGAATCAATTTCTATTCACAATAAGTTTAATCAGCTGCTCTATATTAGAATTCACAGCTTTAACTTTTAAACTTCTCATGAATTAAATAAAAAAAATTCTGATTATTTATAAGAATTTAATTATTACTGACAATCAAAAAACATGTGTCAATCTCAAGCTTGGCTAAATAATAAAAAGTGTATGTGGAACTTCATAAGCAATAAAACAAACTTAGAGAAGTTAACAATATTGGTAGATTAATCTATTAACACCTTATCCAACATAGATGAATAGAATATTAACATAAGAAATTGAATTGTTTTCTTTCACTGCAGCTATGCCACCTAATGTAAGCTTTAGAAACTAATAATCAGAGGATAATACCTGATATATCTATTGATGTCCTATACAATATCCCTAGATTAGTTTTAAGGTTATGACTTTTGTCAGTGTAGAGTGTTGGTTGATGGAAAAAGTGAATTATTGTATTTAATGAAATATCCATACTATCAGTTCATTTCGCTTTTGAGAGCGGTATCTATCATGATTTATTTAAAATAGCTCCTTAAAATGAAATGACTACAATTTGAAAATATGACAGCTTAATATATGAAAACAAAAGTTGACCCATTTGTTTCAAAAATGCTCCTATAGTTTGAGTTTTAAACATTAATAATAATTATAAAAACTAAATATAATATATCTAAAACATATGGCAAATCATATTTAAATATGGTTATTCAAAGCATTTATATATTTGTGTATGTAAATGAATAAATAGCTAGCATACATAGTATAATCCTAGTAGGAGTGTAACACACATTAACTTAGATTTGAATAATAATGTGTGTGAACCTACACACACACACACACACACACACACACATATATATATATATATATATATATACAGCAAAGAAAAAGAAAATAGGCAGTTCAGAAATTAAAAGGCAATTTAAGATCTTTTTAGTTTCACATATTTCGAATCATAATGTAAATAAAATTTTATCGATTCTGATAGAAATAGAGAGGTGAATTTAAAATATAAGAAAAAAAAGATTAGGAATCAGCAATATTGTAAAAAAGTAGAAATAAAAATAAAAGTTGGCAACAAAATTTCTTTTGTAATATATAATAATGTAAACAAGTTTATTTCTCCATGTACTATTAAAAAATTTTTTTCAAAGAATTTGAGATGGTAGAATATTCCTGCATTATGGTAGATGCTACAGATAATAAAGGATAATCTACATCATGGTATGAATAATGATGTAGATAAGTAATTAGTCATTGATTCAGATATCAACTTCATTCCAGTAACATTAATTAACAGAATTCCAAACTTAAAAGCTATATGTAAAAGGTAGTGGTGAAGGGAGCCATGAAGGGAAGAGTTTTGCCTCAACACTAATTAAATTGCAACACCTATCTTGTAAACTATAAAATGTTTCATTATAGTAATGAATCTTTTGCACGATAGGCTAGGCAAACAAGTAGCACATTAGTTGGAAGACATGAGCGTGCAGCCCAATCTAATAAATAATGTCGTCGTGTATGAAATTACATCGCTACCTCATGTAAGTTATTGTTATAATTGGTGCCCAATGTTCTTTTTGGGGAGGTTTGGTGTGGAATTTCTTCAAATAGAAACCAAAAACAAATAGAAATACTTTAGAGAGTTGTAATCATAAAATAATCACCATCATTCCGGTTGTTGAATTTGATTATATTGATTTAAATTAGTTTATAAGATTCACATATATATGTTGGTTTTACATTTATAATTATATATATATATATATGTATAAATGCTTGTCAAAGATGAAAGATTCACATATATATGTTGGTTTTACATTTATAATTATATATATATATATATGTATAAATGCTTGTCAAAGATGAATATCATAATTATAGATATTGTGTATATCATGCTTTTGGGTTCAAACCCTAACTAATAGGGAATAATCCATTACATAATTAGCAATAAGGGAAGTTACTATAAGTTACCATTAAAATATTAATGTAGAATCACAAAATGGTTAATTTCTCTATACATAGTTATGGAAGTCTAACTACTGATTCATTTATACACTTGAAGGTCATCTTATAACCAATTCTATTAAAATTAGTAATGATAGAAAATACTGCAACAATTATCTAGAGATATAACTATTATTTGCTAGAGCACTACTGCTTGATCTTTTTATTTGTATATATTTGCCAGATCATTTGCATAAATCATAGCCTTTAAATTAACAAAATGTTTGTTAGTAATATAATTAATATTTCAACTAATTTATACATTATAACTATCCCAATGATGGAATTAAAAAGTAATGGAATAATAAGCCTATTAGACAATGCATACATATTTATTTTCAAACTCAAAAAATACAATGAATTCAAGAACATATTTCCCAGATTACATAAAGAAAATACTGCATAACAGTAATTATTTGATATATGCTATCATTATTCATATTTTTCTCAAATAGACCGATATATGCCTTGAGGGTACATGTATCTGAGGTTGTTTGGAAATATACACAGGTAGTTACTAAATATTCAATCTGATTTTAGAGTTTTAGAAAATCATAAAGCAATATAAATATGATAATGATGATGATGTTAGAAAAATGTAAAAAAGTTATAAAAGTAAGTATAATTTTTGCTCTGCTTTTATCGATTTTGCCATAGCTTTTGACTGTTTAAAAATGGCTGGTTATTACAAAGATTAATCACATTATAATATTTCACAATGATACTAAAGTTAAGCTTTATTATCAGTAATAAAAAGTCAGACATTTGAAATGTAAACTGGTATTAAAGTGAATTTTCCATTTTTGTGATATTGGAACAATTTATAGCAATTTTACAAAATTAAAATTGTTATGAGGATGCATATACGTTTAATAGTAGAACAATGGCATATTCTTGGCTTATAGATTTAAAATATATTCAGAAGTGTATTATTGTTTCTAATTCAAATGATAATATTCATAATATTTGTATTGTTTTTAAAGAATTGGGTTTGCTAATAATTAATTTTAAAAATTTGATATTTTATCACCCAGCAAGGAAGGGACATTTTAAAATAAGTTTTCATGTGAGTTATTTAAATGAGATCTTGTTGTGTTTAAGATAAAAAGATGAACTGCAGCACACACTCAAAAGTGCTACTAGTGGATTAAAAGATGGGCATTAACGCATTGATTTCAATTGAATTAATTGAGTGTAAGGATACCTTAGCAAAGAGAAAAAAATTTCATTTAAGATTGTCATGAAATTTTCTGAAAGTATAATGACAAGATTATAAAAACAATTGATATGTTTTGCATTTTACTGTATGTGATGATATTTAATTTAAAATTGTAAACAGACATAGACAATAAATAATATGGATGAAAATGATTTTCAAGGAAATAGAGACTTGCAAAAGAAGATTTATTGGTTTGCTTTCTTTGGGAGAATATGACAGAGAACAGAATGCAATCAAAAGCTACAATTATACAAAGTATTGAAATCCACTTTAAAAAAATATTAGCTTAAAAAAGTTAAAAGACAAAAGTATAAAATGTTAAATAAAGAATCAGCTATATCTATTTGTATATCATGGATTGGTTAGAATATTCATTATAAAAATCATTTTTCACTTTTATTTATTGTCTCGAAAATAACTGCTAATGATATATATTCAATAAAAGCATTAAAAATGCAAATGCATATTTCTTAATAAATGACATATTTATTGTTATTATTTCTATAATCTTTGTCACTTTATATATTTAAAAAAGTGATTTATTGATTATGCAATGTTTTAAGCCAAAACTATACGCTGTATTGGCAGATAAATCAGTAATATTAAAGACTTGAAAAATCAGTATGTTTTTTAGATCTAACTGTAAATATATTTGCTTTTTAAAAATCGATTTCTAAAATATTGTATTATATATAAATGGTAAACATAATGCCATTTATTTTTTTAAAAAAATCTTTAGATTCATTCACTTCAGTATATTGTTAGAGAATTAGTAGTTCTGTTTTAAAAACGTTTTTTCATCAGAAATTATCATCCATATTAAGTTGCCAAACTTCGTTTTTTAAGTACATAGCTAAGTCTTTGCATCAAACCCATGATCACTTAGAAATTATCTCTGTGTTCTAATTTATATATATATATAATATTGTAAATCGGTGTCTGTATTTCTTCGAAGCAATATACATTTTGAAAAGTACAAAAAACATAATCGTCACTTAGGAGCGCTTTTGACTATTTGTCAACTAATTCTTTGAAAGGTTAACCTTCTCATAATTCCGTAATGTTAATGTTAGGTGCCTGCCTATTGATTAAGTCTTGCTTGTATTTATATGTTAGAATAGCCTCCTTTATTTTCCTTTTATTGTTATTTCTTTCAGTTTGCAATATTTTTACATTATTATAATTGAAATTACAACTACATATACATGATTTATTATGGTCATAAAAAATGGAAGCTGGTGCAATTTTTGTTTCATGTTTTGAACCCTTTTTAGGCAGGCAATGAATGTTAACAACACGGAATTATGGAAAGATTAACCTTTCAAAGAATTAGTTGACAAAGACTAACAGGATAGTGAAAAGCGCTCCCAAGTTATGATTATATTTTTTGTCAATTCTAATTTGAATTTGTGGAATATTACCTTAAATGTGTATAGCATTTTTAACTCTAGAACAAAAAATACAAAAAAAAAAAAAAAAAAACTCATTCTAATAAAATCCAATTTTCTTATTGCGCTCAAATGATCTGAATTAACAATTCCAGTTTATGCATAAATTACATATATTGTTTTATAATCAGTAATATATATAGAGCATCATAACCAACATTTTCATTTGCTATCATTCCAAAGAATGATTATGATTTCTTTTTAAATAATCAAGTCTTTTCTATCAATAGTTTTACTAATTTGCATTACAACATCAAACTTTTTTATTCACTTATAATCCATGTAGTTTTTTTAAGTCTCTTCCAATCTAATATAAAAATTTAATTGATATATCTTTTATTTTTAGCCCAACTTTCTTTCATCCTCTTGATTCCTTTGAAAAAATTGAAATACCTCCAATTTTGATCTTTCCTAGTTGCTTAAAACATACATTTCAACTTTTATGCCTCTTTATTATTTATCAATTCAGCATCCACTTAGGTTCATGGATATGCTCTGGCAAAATTATTTATTAAACATATTCCTTTTCAAACATAGATTGCATATTTACTACTTATTAATTTATTATTAGGATAAGCATTCTATCCATTTAATTCTATAATTAATTTAATCTTTTATATTTGCATTCATGTTAATAATCAGATCAATGTGTTTACAGTTGTTAATTTTTAATAATTAATTAATATCAATTTTTATTTTCTCCTTTTTTGAAAGGCATTCTATATAATTGTTAAAATAATCTTTTATATTTCACTTTTGTATTACTATCTTGCTTTCATCTTAATGTTTTGGTAAAATTTCCTGAAGATCAGGAGCATAATTGTGAAAAAAAGGGGAAGGGGATATATAAATTACATCATCTCTAGAAACTAAGTGACTTACATAATTTCCATTTTATTTTTATTTCTTTAACTTCTCATTTTAATCCACAAAGTACTCTGTGTAAACTGTTGTAAAAAATTTCGGAGAGATAGAATTATCATATCTATACCCACATCAAAATCATTTTAATATAATATTTTCTTTGCATTATGATTAAATATATTCAGAATTTGACAGTATTCAGAATGGCTTCTATATTGACATTCCAAACTTTAATCAATACAGAAACATTTATAAAGGCCAATGTCGTTATAATGTATAAATCCAATGCAAAATAGCAATTTATATTTATTAGTTCTTTCTATAAATTATCTTAATACTTTGATGGTGTTCTCCTCTACTACACTTACTTTTAAATCCAATTTGGTTTAAATTCAATAGTCTCTCTAATGATAAAACAATAGTAATCTCTCTATACAGAAGTGTTAACTAGTTTTAATAGCATCCATTGGTTGCTATGGTTTGCACTGAGTAACACTACTGTAAAAAAAAAAAAAAACTTATTACTCTTTTAATAGCTTGTTTAATCATAGGAAATGGTAATTGTGTGATTTTTAACAATCTTAGTAAAACTTTATATAAAACCAATGTAACTAATATATCTCTAATTTCACAAGATTTTCTCTTTCATTTTTAATACTTTTTATCTATAATGTAATATTGGATTTTACCAACAATTTCTGTAATTTTTTGCCTGCTTTTGTTAAAATGATTGCAATATTTGTGGAGTTTTTCCATTTTTTTTATATTTACTACATATCTCATTTCTTCATTTAAAATATGTGGCATTTCAAAAGGAATAAATGAAAAGTTAATTTTTTCTATACTTTAATATTATATGTTCTTCTCTAGACTTCATGCTTTAAATATTTTTTAATAAAAGTGCTGTTTTTTTCTTCTTATTTCTAAAATAAATTTTCAACCAATAATAAAATATTTCTGTCTACAGCTTTTCTAATTATTACAGTTATGATTTTAGTATCTCCATGAATTCTTTTTCATATTATTTCCTAGAATTTTTAAATGGGTCACCTTTAAATATTTTAGATTTCTTCTTTCCTACATACATTTTCTTGTCTCAGTTTTTAAAAAAATGTTTAAACTGATGCTTTTTTAAAATCTTCATGTATATATCTGTGTATCTGGTTTTAGAAGGTTATTTGTCATGTTTTTTATTGATCTCATTCAAATATGAGCTTTCTTAACCTTTAATATTTGAAAAACTCGAACCAATTGTTGTATTTTTGAAAGTTAGGAATATTAATTTTTATGTTTTCTTTAATAATAGATTTGTCTCTCTAGCTTTACATTAACACATATCTTATTAGTAGATGATCATATTGTTTTTTTTTTCCACTATTAAGAATATTTGAGTTCATTTTCTTTGTGGATATTTCTCAAAATGAAAATTCATATTACATATATATATTTATTTTTCAAAAATTTCAAAAGTATGTATTCTCATTTCTGGCTTGCAAAGTTATTTTTAGCATCTTTATTTTTCAAATATTAAAATCTTAAATGACAATTTTGAAATATTGTTTATCTGATTAAAAGCAGTTTGTACATGCATTTAAAATTTTTATTTTTTCAACAGAATAAAAATTTATTTCAATATAAATCTAAATTATTTGCATTTATTATCTTCCACTTTGTTAGCTAACTTTGCTACTCTAGTTGATATATTATTGACCTCCATCATGTTGATTTCCTATCTTGTGTTTTCAATATTTATGTTTCTATAGTAAAGTGTCTTCTTTTGTGATCAATTGTTTCTTCATCTTTCCATATGCACTTGAAAAAATCTTCATTTTTGAAGTGATCTACAGCTATAATTATAGTCATTTCAAATTGTAATCTAGATTTATAAGTTATCAAGTCTTAGAATTTTCTACCTTTGATGACTTTACAGTGATCAAAGTATAAAAGCCATAGTATATTTTTGAAAAAGAAAATGAGAATTCATGTAAATACATATATATATAACAGCTCACACAAAAACCCAACTGATGTTCTAACCAAATTTAAATCTAAAAAAAAAAATACCATAATGTTTTCTTGATCTTAAACTCATACAAAAAATCCAGTAACTTCACTAAACAGTACTATGTGTATTTATGAGCAAACCATCATGTTGCTTCACTATACAAACAATCACATGGTAATGCTTGCAATATTGTGAAAATAGGTTGTAGAGAATAAAAATTTGTCCTACTCAAAAGACTACAGAACAATTTGCATATGTACACACAGGTTGTGCCAAACATAATTAATAAATCATGACTATTTTTTATTCACACTTTATAAATATTTGACAATTTATATTTATAAATTACCTATAATCTAAATTCTATAAGACTTTTGCTGAAAAAAATTAATCTTAATGATGAATGCATTTTAATTCTAAAATATATTAAGTAGAAATATGTAAATATATTATAAGTAAATGTCATGATAGATTTCTTGTTAACATTGGTTGAGATTCAAGCTTTAAAATTATCATTTAATACTTCATAGGGGCAAAAGATTGCAACAGAACTTCGTCAAATAGAAAAATCGTATAACATTTGTTGAAAGCATCAGAAAGTAACACAATATATATTAATACTTTCATTTCACCAATAATTAACAAGCAATTAATTATGCCACTTAACTATAATAAAGCATAACAATGATAATTTATTATAGCATAATGGATAATATTAATTTATATTGATTAAATCTGAGAATTTTAATAACTTCAGAATAACTATAAATAATACATAATAAAATTTCTAAAATGAACATGTAATAAAATAACACACACTTAACATTAATAATAAATACTATTAAATAAACAAATTAAGGATATATATATATATATATATTAATTATAGAGGATTTGAGCTCAGATTTTCAAGCACCCTTCAACTAGCCACACTATCTCATACAACTGATACACATGACCACACACATGTAGAAAATATGTGTGTGGTCATGTGTATCAGTTGTATGAGATAGTGTGGATAGTTGAAGGGTGTTTGAAAATCTGAGTTCAAATCCTCTATAATTACAATTGAGCTCCCAGGTTTGTGAAGTGTGACTGGTTTTCAAATATTTATATATATATTAAATAAATTATTTACAATTTATTTCCCCATGAACAAAATCAGTGTTAGAGAAAATTTTAATATATTTACAAGTTCAAGACCTAGCTTTTTTTAAGTAGCTGGTCTGTAAACACCTCAGAAATCCATATAATACTGGTTGGCAAATGAATATCAAATTAATTTTAGCTAGAAGATAAAATTAAAAATCTTTCAAATCCTTATCCTCATCTTTTAACAAATACAAATTACAGTGAGTTATATATTTTTCATCATTGCTCCTCTATAAGAGCTATCTAGAAGTTGTTTTTATACTTTATTCAGTATTATCCTAGTTCAGAATATGACCAATGTTTCACAAAATTGTACAAACATCTCTTTCTAATAAGTATGATTGTCTTATCTTTATTTTTTAAATCTCTGTTGCAAATCTTCTTTATTCCATAGCAATCATCTTTGGTAATCTTTCTCTTGATTTTTTTCTTAATCTTCTTTATTCTTGGAAAAATTTTAATCATATTGATTTATTAAGATCGACTCTGGCACCCTCTATATAAATTAAAAACTGATTCTTTTAGTACTTCAAATCATAAATAATATTAAGACAAGTTAATCAGGAATATAGCTATATATTTTTTAGAAATATGAATGAAATATTTTTCTTTTTCATAGCTTGATTAAAACCCTTACAGACCTGAACGGCCATTTTGAATTTCAAAAAAAAATTACACGACATATAATTTTAAATGAAATTTCTAATTTATTACAATATATATTGTAATGTATGTATATGCCATATATATATATATATATATATATGTATGTACATTTTTAGATTTATGCTTGTAATGTTTATATATATATATATATATATATATATATATAAACATTACAAGCATAAAGCTAAACTAGTCAATATAAAATCAAAACTACCCCAAATCTAAAATTAAACCAGACCAGAATAAAAATAATATTAAAACACAACCTAAGGTTTCACTGCTACAAGCAGACTTCTCAAGTGTAAAGAAATAATAAAAAAAAAAAACACACATTATATATACTATTAAAAACTACCCACAAATCCATTCACTTCCCATCCACCCTTAATATTAAAAGAACTCTTAAATAAGTTAATTGCTTCAGAATCATAAATTTTCAATAATAAAGACTCTTTAATTCTTCTTTTGATTTCATTTCTCTCAAAGAAGACAACCTTAGCTTCATCAAAATCAATAGTGTGGCCTGTATCTTTTTCATGGACATACAAAGCAGAACTAAGATATCTATTTTTAACTCTACTTTTATGAACCTTTACTCTTTCATTTAAACTCAAACTACTCTGACCTATGTAAACCTTCTTACAAAATAAACAAGGAATAAAATATACCACACCAGGAATAGTCTTTCTATCAAAAACTTCCTTTGTATTATTCAATAAATTATTCAATGTAACACCCCTTTTCCAAGCAATTTTCTTATTTCCAAACAATTTACTATTTCTACACACAATTTTATAAGAAGACAATTTAAATGGCAAAGAAATAAAATCATATTTTTCTTTAACCTTTACATCCTTACAAATATTACTATTAAATAAAATACTTTTAACAAATTTATCAGAGTATCCAACACTTAAATAATCTTTATAAAATTGATATTTCTGAAACAAAGCTACCCCACTAGAATTATTTAATTTAATATTCCTATGACAATAATTCCTTAAAGCAGCTACTTTATGAGATACAGACTGATAGCTATCAGGTTTAATTATAGATCTTAATTCTTTACTTTTAACTAAATGACTGCACAATAAACAATTAGTTTCTATATTTCTAATCACCAAAAGATCTAAAAATTTTAACTTACCAAAATCTAACCCCCTCCTTCTAACACAAATTTTATAGAAGGATCAAAACAATTAAACTCATTTACAAATTCCTTCAATTTACCATTCTCAACAACAAATAAACAATCATCAACATATCTGACAAATAATTTTACATATAAACAATTCTTTTTAATAATAATTTCCTCTTCCATAAAACTAATATAAACTGAACATACTAAAGGAGAAATAATATAACCTATTATCCACCCTTCCTTAATCTTATAAAAATTACCTTTATAAGTAAAATACATAGAATCTTCCAATAACAAAAGCAAATCTTTAATTACCTTAATTTTATTTTTTGATAAAGAACTTTTCTTAATCAATACAGACAAAAGAACATCAATACTGCTTAACCTATTAACAGACTGATACATATTTTCAATATCTAAACTTCCAAATACCCAACTACTTTCCATTTTAAAATTATTAATCTTATCAAAAGCCTCAAAAGAAGAAGAAACTGTGTACTGACCAAAATCAACAAATTGTTTTAAAAAATTATTCAAGAATCTAGAAATACCTTCTACAACACTACCTGTAAAATCAAAAATAAATCTTAAAGGAAAACCATCTTTATGAGTTTTAATATTCACAAACATCTTAGCTGATGTAAAATCATTAGGATAGCATTTTAAATAATCTACTCTATTAAAAATTTTTAAATTAACCATTTTCTTCATAATATCTATCAATTTTCTTTTAATCAAATTACCTGGATTTTTATCTAACAACATATATTTACCATTATTTAATTCTCTATCCATTTTCTCTTTGAAATCATCTCCTTTCATAATAACAAACCTACCAGCTTTGTCTTCACGAGAAATGATTACATCATTAGCAATTAACCTATTTTTAAGATGTTTAATCTCAGCAGGATTAATAACAAATTTTTCTTTCCTTTTTAAACTTTTATTCAAAATCGATTGAATACCAACTTTCTGCTCATCACTCAAATTACTAGATTCAATAGACGAAATTGTATCAAAAACTATATTTTTTGAATGAAATGGAACAAAATTTGGGCCTTTACCAAGAATATCTAATTCTCTATCATTTAACTTCAAATCCGTAAGATTAACAACTCTATCCTCAGAAACATTATTCTCATAACCTTTATCACTACAATAAACTTTATTAACTTTCCCAAACAACCACTTTAATTTTCTTTCATATTTTTTACAATATAAATTTGACCTATTCTGTCTAAATTGTCTCATAAAAAAATTCAAAATTGAATAATTAAAATCTTGCCTCCTTTCTAAATAAAATCTATTCCTTTTATATAGATAAATAAATTTATAAAACCTTACAAAAATATCTTTTAAAAAACTATTCAATATATATGTTTGTAACTTAAAAACTACATTTTTATTTTGAATCAACTTTTTGTTTTTACTAAAATTAATAACACAACACCTAGGAAAAACAATAAATTCCCTACATTTTTTAAGAAAATAAATCTGCCATCGTAAAGATTCTATCTTATCACTCAATTTAGACAAATTTTTAATCCTTCTAATATCATTAAATGGAAAATTATTAAAAATTAAGCTCCACAAACCCATACTAAATACCCAAATTACCAATACTCTTATAAATTAAAACCCAATAAAACCTACACACACTTCTATATATATATATATATATAAACTAAATAAACACAAATATACTCTTTCAACCCAAACTCACACAACAAACATAATATACATAAATGACATTCAAATATATCAATAATTAAAAACAAAAAACAAAATTAAATATATCAATAATAAAATGTCTATAATAAATATCAATAATAAAATATCAATAATAATAATAATAATAATAAAAAAAATCTTTACACTACATCAGCAAAACTACTCTTAAACTCAAAAAACTCATTAAAATGTAAACATTACAAGCATAAAGCTAAACTAGTCAATATAAAATCAAAACTACCCCAAATCTAAAATTAAACCAGACCAGAATAAAAATAATATTAAAACACAACCTAAGGTTTCACTGCTACAAGCAGACTTCTCAAGTGTAAAGAAATAATAAAAAAAAACACACACATTATATATACTATTAAAAACTACCCACAAATCCATTCACTTCCCATCCACCCTTAATATTAAAAGAACTCTTAAATAAGTTAATTGCTTCAGAATCATAAATTTTCAATAATAAAGACTCTTTAATTCTTCTTTTGATTTCATTTCTCTCAAAGAAGACAACCTTAGCTTCATCAAAATCAATAGTGTGGCCTGTATCTTTTTCATGGACATACAAAGCAGAACTAAGATATCTATTTTTAACTCTACTTTTATGAACCTTTACTCTTTCATTTAAACTCAAACTACTCTGACCTATGTAAACCTTCTTACAAAATAAACAAGGAATAAAATATACCACACCAGGAATAGTCTCTCTATCAAAAACTTCCTTTGTATTATTCAATAAATTATTCAATGTAACACCCCTTTTCCAAGCAATTTTCTTATTTCCAAACAATTTACTATTTCTACACACAATTTTATAAGAAGACAATTTAAATGGCAAAGAAATAAAATCATATTTTTCTTTAACCTTTACATCCTTACAAATATTACTATTAAATAAAATACTTTTAACAAATTTATCAGAGTATCCAACACTTAAATAATCTTTATAAAATTGATATTTCTGAAACAAAGCTACCCCACTAGAATTATTTAATTTAATATTCCTATGACAATAATTCCTTAAAGCAGCTACTTTATGAGATACAGACTGATAGCTATCAGGTTTAATTATAGATCTTAATTCTTTACTTTTAACTAAATGACTGCACAATAAACAATTAGTTTCTATATTTCTAATCACCAAAAGATCTAAAAATTTTAACTTACCAAAATCTAACCCCCCTCCTTCTAACACAAATTTTATAGAAGGATCAAAACAATTAAACTCATTTACAAATTCCTTCAATTTACCATTCTCAACAACAAATAAACAATCATCAACATATCTGACAAATAATTTTACATATAAACAATTCTTTTTAATAATAATTTCCTCTTCCATAAAACTAATATAAACTGAACATACTAAAGGAGAAATAATATAACCTATTATCCACCCTTCCTTAATCTTATAAAAATTACCTTTATAAGTAAAATACATAGAATCTTCCAATAACAAAAGCAAATCTTTAATTACCTTAATTTTATTTTTTGATAAAGAACTTTTCTTAATCAATACAGACAAAAGAACATCAATACTGCTTAACCTATTAACAGACTGATACATATTTTCAATATCTAAACTTCCAAATACCCAACTACTTTCCATTTTAAAATTATTAATCTTATCAAAAGCCTTAAAAGAAGAAGAAACTGTGTACTGACCAAAATCAACAAATTGTTTTAAAAAATTATTCAAGAATCTAGAAATACCTTCTACAACACTACCTGTAAAATCAAAAATAAATCTTAAAGGAAAACCATCTTTATGAGTTTTAATATTCACAAACATCTTAGCTGATGTAAAATCATTAGGATAGCATTATAAATAATCTACTCTATTAAAAATTTTTAAATTAACCATTTTCTTCATAATATCTATCAATTTTCTTTTAATCAAATTACCTGGATTTTTATCTAACAACATATATTTACCATTATTTAATTCTCTATCCATTTTCTCTTTGAAATCATCTCCTTTCATAATAACAAACCTACCAGCTTTGTCTTCACGAGAAATGGGAAGTGAATGGATTTGTGGGTAGTTTTTAATAGTATATATAATGTGTGTTTTTTTTTTTTATTATTTCTTTACACTTGAGAAGTCTGCTTGTAGCAGTGAAACCTTAGGTTGTGTTTTAATATTATTTTTATTCTGGTCTGGTTTAATTTTAGATTTGGGGTAGTTTTGATATATATATATATATATACATATATATATATATATATATATATATATATGTGTGTGTGTGTGTACATTTTTAGAAAGTGCAAATATGAAAGAATGTAATAAAACTTATAAAATAGTCATTACCAAAAAAAAAAAATTAAAAAATGAGATTTTTTACATTTTTAAACATATTTATTTTTACATTGGTTCACAAATTCTCAATTTTGAAAGGTATAACTTAAAATTACAATTTCATAGACAGGTTCATCACATGCATCTCAAAATTCTGAAAAAAATGATATATAATATGTCTTACCTGATGTAATTTTTCTATGCAAAAATTACAAAAACAGTGTGAAAGGTAACTTCCATTTTTACTAGCTGCTCCACATGTTCTACTTTTATAACAGAGTATATGCTAGAAATGTTTGTTTGTCCTTGCATGCAGGCATCTGTTAGAAATATGTTTGGTTTATAGTGGGGTAAAAATAACAGGAATAATTTACAAAATGTTGAGGACTTTAGTACATTATAATGTAATGTATAATATAATATTATTATATATTGCTTTTATTATATTATATTAGTAAAAAATGGTGTATGACCTAAAATGTATATTCTTTTCAAGTAAATAAAATGTACTCAAAAAATAAATATCAAACAAAAATTTCTCCAAAATAAAATGAACAAGAAAAATCAATAAATATCAAAATAAACAAGTTTATTATGAGCAGTGATTATATATGTGTGTGGGAGATGAAATATGAGAGTGGATGGCTGAGGTTATATGATGAGTGTGGATGTGCATGTTTTTATACTATTCAAATGTATTATCTAAAATTCTATGGTATATATATATATATATTGTTTTCTATATGTATATATCAAATTCTATCGTATATATATTCTTTTCTGCATATATATATATATATATTGTTTTGTATATATATATATAATAAAGAGTTCTAAAACTAGGTCAGAAAAATAATTAAAAAAAAGTTTTTATATTATTCATGGGTATTCTATCATATATATATATATATATAGTATTTCTACATTTATATATAAAAAAAGTAATAAAAACTAGGTCACAAAACAAATTGAAATAAAAGTTTTACATCATAAACAAATGTACTTTTATCTAAAATTTTATCATTTTTATAAAAAAAAAAAAAAGAGTTCTAAAACTAGCTCAGAAAAATTATTAAAATAAACGTTTTGTAATATTCAGCTGAATTCTATCATATATATATATTATTTCTAATTATACTTAATTATAAAAAAACAATAATAATAATAAAAAAATAAATAATAAAACTAATTCAAATACATGTACTCACAGAATCTTGGCTAAATGTTAGCATCAGTTTCAAATTTGAATCCAGTTATGAAGGCATCAAAAGTCATTATTATAGCAAATAAATCGAACAGTAATCCTTTTGTCTTTTTGATATAATCTTTTTTTTTATTTTTAAGGTTTTAACTTTTTTTTAAAAAAAGATGAGTTTCTAGTAAGTGGGCTTATAAAAGCCCCTACGTATATAACCATAATTATGAAGCTGTAAAACAAATGCAATCGACCATGAAACATGATTTACAGTCATTAAATCTAAAAAAACAAAATAAAAATGAAAAAAAATAAAAATTATATTTTACAAAAACTTTCATAAAAAATCCAAATTTTATCATAAAAATAAAAGTAATACCTCATTTTAATCATAACAAGATGGCGGATCGAATGATCTGAGAACCGTAAGTGTACTGCTTATTTATTCCATGCAAATTCAGTTGAAAATCTAAATTTTTGTTCTGGGGCTCTTAGGGGTGCTTCGGGCTCAAAGGGTTTGCTTACCCATTCTTGTGCATAATAGAATGCCTACAGAATGGGAACAATAGTTACAATTGGCTTCCCAACATGGGACTTCGATATAAAAAACCATGACCTGAGATGTCTCATTTAACATGTAAAAAAAGCCAGTCTTCTCGGGTGGTTATTTGATGTATACATTTAAACTTTTGATCATATTTAGTAAATGATTTAATTATGTTGTGTTTTGAAAGTTATTGTGTGATATTCAAAAGGTTTTTTTCTCTTGTAAGAGTACAATGGAAAGGGAAATTTTTAAATGCTTTATGAAAATAAAATAATAGTTTATGTGTTAAATAAATAAAAGATAAGTAAAATCAGTTTAAATCTGGTAATGAAAGTAAAGGCAGGTATAGACAGGAATTATAAGGTGACAAAAAAGAGGGAGGTATTGGCTTATGAAGTTATTAGAAAAGCAAATAAAATAAAGTATTGAATTTATATCATTTTAACAGTTAACAAAATTAATATTTTGTTTTAATAAGTCAAACAGGAAAATATATAAAATTGAGAAGTGATAAAAATACTCACCCCATGGCAGAAAGTCAAAAAAGATTGAAAGAGTGCATGGAACCCAGAGTAAAAAACTATTATATGAATTAATAACTGAATTCAAAGAGAATATAAAGAAAGAAATAAGAGAGTTCAAAAAAGAAATGTAAAATGAAGTAGTGGAGATGGTTAGAGAAGTAAAGAAGAAATAAGATTAGAGATTAAATAAATGAAAGAAAAGTTAATAAAGGTAGTAGATGAGAAAATAGCAAAAGAAATGCAGAGCACAGAATTTACAGAATTGGTATTTGTTAAGCAGGAAAGTCGGAAGATAAAACTTCTAGAAAATAGAGAAAATGTAGCCCAAGGGTAATAAGCCTCTTTTTGAAATTAAAAAATTTCTACAGGCACAATGGAGAATCACCAATGGAAAATCTAAATAGTCTTGAGATGTGCTTCACAATAAACCTGAGATGAGAAGATGTTAACAGTGGAAATTAGTCATTTACAAGGGATGGCCCAAACTAGGTGGGAATCTTTGTTTAAGAAACCAGATAACTTCACTCAGTATGGGTAAACATTAATCAAGTGTTACTGGAATGGGGACTGGAAGAGCATTATATGCCATTTTTGTGCAACTATGAGCGCTGACAGCATGCCGGTTGACAAAGAAACAGATTATAAAGATACATGGCAAAATTTTCCTCAGGGAGTACATCTGTTGATAAGCACCAGATATAAGACTGTGGAACAGATGGCAATATTTCTTAGTCCTTTCAAGAGTAACAAGGCTGGCAAGAAGGAGTTGAGCCCTAAATACATTAACAAAATACCTAACCAGAAGGGTCAATTACAAATAAAAACTATGGTGCTTAATGATATTCCTGAAAATCAAAGGACGAATAAGGGGTCCCCACATAAAAAATAAAGAAAAGGGAATCCATGCAAGCTCTCCATCACTGAAAAAAGTTTAGAAGTCAAAATTAATACAAGGGGGAAGATCTTGGTGTAAAGTAGAGAGACCAGTACAAGCAACAGGAAGGGAGTTCAATCATTATCACCTCTGCCATCAGCCAGTTATACAGATAGAGAGCATTAAAAGATAAATTGGACCAGATTACAAACTTCAGATCATGGATATGCCTTTGGAGAAAAGAAAAATTAGAAGACCTTCAACTAGACTATAAAAAAAATTATAGGTGTATGGGAAAAAAAATGTTTGCAGCTGATTTAATTTTAATTCACAGTGTCAATTCAGTAGAAAGAGGGGGGAAAGCATAGCCTTGATTCACAGTGTCAATTCAGTAGAAAGAGGGGGAAAAGCATAGCCATGAGTCATTAATGCCAGTATGTGACATAAGACCATCTTTAAATGCCTATCAGTATTTAAAAGAGCAGGGTCCCAAGAAATGAGAGGGTGGACCAAACACCATAAGCCGATAAGTCTCAAAAGAATGAGTAAAGCTTGTATGTACTTAGACTTGGGCTTCTTATCATTAGTATTACACATGAGCAGAAAGGAAACAGCTGAATGTGGAAATATTTCCCATTCCTGTCATGTTAGACCCTAAAAAGAGTGGGCTTTAATGCCACATGACACTTGTGATCAGTCTAATAAAAAATATATTAGTAATGCTAATACATAAAAAAATCTCACAGAATACAGATTTAAAACAGATTAAGCATAAAGTAAGTTAAAACACCTTTGATTGTGGTTTCCTGGCATGATAGCATTGGACCATTTACATATATATGGTACAAGTATATTGGCACTGGGTAAGAGTTAAAAAGTAAAATTTAAAAATCATCAATGAACATACTTTAGTTTTTGTTTTTTTTTATTAGTGGAAATTTTTTTGTGTGCATACAATGAAAGTTATTTGTGTTTAATATTTATATAATCAAAGTAATGTTAATATTGGAAGGAATGTAAGTGCCTTCAAATTAGTTACTCAAATAAATAAAAAATTATAAATTTTTATGAGATTAAAATCAAAGTGATGTTCTTAATGCTAATTAAAGATGGCTGAAATAATTGATTAAAAAAAGAATTTGTGACTAAGAACTAAAAAAGAATGTAGATGATTATAGAATAAGAAAACAAAACATAAAGAAAATATGCACAGGACCTCTTAAAAATGATCGTGAATATGAAAGGAGCAGACAAGTTTAGAAGTAACCCTTTTGCATATGTTTTGTTGGCTGTTCTTGGATGCAACACTTTCAAACCTGTAATGAAATGCTATCACTTAGAACAACTAAGCTAAATCTGTTCTCCATGAGTGAGTAGGCACAGTTCATTTGCTGGCACCTTCTCTTGGAAAAATCACCTAAACTCTTCATCAAGCCTTCTTTAAATAAGGATCAGAGATATGAAAGTAATAAAAGAATGAAACAATAAACCAATACTGTGGACTACTCATCGAATGGAACTGGACCTATAATCATCAATCATCTATGTGAACACTTGAGGCTTACTGGTAAGTTAATAACTATAATTCATATCTATAGAAAAAGAGATTTGAAAATTGAATTTTAAATAAACTGTTACTGTAGACAAAATGAAGAGTGACATTTGTTATTTAAAACTTCAAAGTGAGATATTTGAATTCACTGAATAAGATAATTATCTGAGGATGTATATGTTTCTTTACAGTATAATAATTTTATTATTATAAGTGTTTAAATGTTTAATGTGTTGTAATAAACCTTTATACTAATATAAAACTTTAATTGTACGTGCTAGATTTTTAGTTAGTTATGTTATTAATTTTGAATATTAGATTTTGTTGTTTAGTTTTAGAGAAGTGTGTAAATTACCTTGCTAATATGCTTTATTTATTAAGCCCTGTGAGAAATATTTTCTTAAAAGTAAAATAATTTGTTGATGGGAAATCATAATCCTGATCTTTGTAAGCATTTGCTTTATAAGTTACAATGTATTTTGTGCAGAATAACTGAGTCTATTGACACTGGTGCCTTCTCTATAAATTCAAAACTGATTCCATAGGCACTCAAATTGTAAATAATATTAGGTCAAGTTAATCAGGAAATATAGCAATGTTTTTTTTAGAAATATGAATGAAATATTTTTCTTTTTCATAGCTTGATTAACTCACACATTCTAGTGCATATAAAAGGCCTACACAAACATGAAAAATGTTACAATTGGCTCCCCAACATGGGACTTTGATATAAAAACCATGATCTGAGATGAGTCATTTAACATGTAAAAAAAGTCAGCCTTCCCATGCGGTTATTTGATGTATACATTTAAACTTTTGATCATATTTAGTAAATGATTTAATTATGTTGTGTTTTAAAAGTTATTGCATGAGATTCAAATGGTTTTTTTCTCTCATAAATGTAGATTGGGGGTGGAGGGGGATTTTTAAGACATTTTAGAAAAACAAAATAATAGCATATGAGTTAAATAAATAAAAGATATATGTAAAATCGGTCGAAATCTGGTAATGAAGGTAAAGACATGTATATATGGAGAATATAAGATGACAATAGAGAGAGGGGTGTTGGCCTACAAAGTTATTAGAGAGACATTTGCTATTTAAGACTTCAAAGTGAGATATTTGAATTCAATGGTTAAGATAATTATCTGAATATGCATGTGTTTATTTCCAATATAATAATTTTATTATTATAAGTGTTTAAATGTTTAACGTGTTGTAATAAATCTTTACTACTAATATAAAACTTGCATTCTATGTGCTTGATTTTTAGCAAGTTACATTATGTTATTAATTTTAAGTGTTGGGTTTTGTTGTTTAGTTTTCGAAAAGTGTATAAATTTCCTTGCCAATATGCTTTATTAAATAAGCCCCGGGATAAATATTTTCTTAAAATAAAATAATTAATTGATGGGAAATCATAATCCCGATCTTTGTAAGCATTTGTTTTATAAGTTATGATGTGCTTCATGTAGAATCAGTGTCTATTGTTGCTGGTGCCCTCTATATAAATTAAAAACTGATTCCACCAGCACTTCAAATCGTAAATAATATTAGGCCAAGTTAATCAGGAAATATAGCTATGTTTTTTTAGAAATATGAATGAAATATTTTTTATTTTTCATAGCTTGATTAACTCACATCTTCCAGTGTATAATAGAAGGTCTGCCAGTATGTGAAAAACATTACAATATATGGTACTTTCTGATTTTTTCCCATGCCACCACTTGAGGGCACTTATTTCCAATAGTCGAAGATAATTATACAGTTGCAGTGACTAATGTTTAATGAAAGTAGATAAGCCACATAGTTGTGACTTGTGAATTTTTAAAATTATTGTATAAAAATATGACCAAATAATATGCTATGGTGTATCAGAATGCATTTCATAAATACTGATTACTTGCTTGGTAAAATCAAAAGCTGCATTGATTGTTTTTTTATGCTCAAGATGATGAGAATTTGTGATCTACTGGACACAGAACATGAGGTAGTAGAATTTTTCCAAAGAAATTGTATCCTGCCCTCTCAAAAAGTCTGTGCCAATGGCCATGGTATAAAATTGTACTTTTCACAAACCCTGGAATGGCAATGTAATTTAAAAGTCTTCCAATGATGTGTAGCACTATGTAAAGACACATGGTTTAAAGGCTATAAAATAACATTACTAACAGTCTTCCAATTTATTTATTATTGGAGTAGAAATACCATGACAATTGAATGAATAAAACATGAATTGGCTTTCTGCAAAGACACTATAATTTGTTGGAACAGTTATCTAAAAGAAGTGTGCAAAGAAAGTTTATTGATTTGGCCATCATGTAAAATTGGAGAACCTGAAAAAATTGTAGAAGTCGATAAAAGTCGCTTTACAAAATGAAAAAACCAACAAGGGAGAATAGTCTCCCAATAGTGGTTATTTGGTGGTTTATGCAGAGAAACCAAAGAGTGTTTTATTGTCACTGTTCTATGCCGGACAGCATCTATTCTACTTAATGCCATTCAACAAAATATAGCACAAGGCAACAATTATTCTGACTTGGAAGGCCTATAAAACTGATGAATTAAGAAATGCAGGATTTGAACATTTAATAGTTAATCATATAATTTTGTGGATCCTTCTACTGGGGCACATACCCAAAACATAAAAAGACTTTCTAGTTAAATAGCACAATAAAAGACAAAGAGGAATCACTCACAAACACATGGATTTATATTTAGCTGAGTTCATGTGGTGGTGATTGCACCAAGAAAATTTATTTGTCACAATTTTAGAAGCGATTAGCAAAGTGTAATTATTTTTTTATTACTTCCATTTTGTTTTGTTTTTTACTTTAATTAAACATTAGAATACAAAATTGTTTTTGTCTTTTTTACTTTCACTTTCATTAAATACTTCCAATTATGCTACATACTACCAATTTGTTAGTAATTACATATTTTATTTTGTTTTTTTTTATTCTTTGATTAAATATCAAATTATTGTTTATTTCAGTATATTAGTTAGTACTTAAGTTTTTTACTTTAATTAAACATTAGAATACAAAAGTGTTGTTCGGTCTTTTTTATTTGGACTGTCATTAAACATTAGTCCCTCCAACTGTATAATTACCTCTGACTATTGGAAATAAATGCCCTCAAGTGGTGGCATGGGGCAAAATTGGAAAGTCCTCAATATATATATATATACATGTATTTAAATATTATATATACACCTAAATCTCTTTTTACACAGACTTATTTAACACGATTTTGAAGTTACGCGATTCGTGTTTCACCAGAAGTCGACCTCCGATAATGCGCTATTACTTTAAATAATAAATTTCGCACACTTATGTTATATTGAAAATAATAGCACATTATTGGAATTCGACTTTCATCTAGTCCTTTATAATAATAAGATTTTATGCAATAATGAAATTAAAATCATGATTTCCACATTTTATGTATACACACATTAAATTTTACAAGATTATAATGTAAATTTGTTCAAACATTGTGCATGTTAATTTTGCATTTTAAATCACATTCTGTTTTTGCTTTTTAAAAAAGAACGTAATCAATTATTAATCATTTAGTGTCCACAAGTTTATTTTTAAAAGGTCAGTAATAGCAGTGGGCACAATTAAAAATTAAAATCTGATTTTTAATTATAATTAACAATTTAAAAATTACTTACGGGCGATTTGAAATTAATGTGATGTAAAATGAAATTTGATTTTTAAATGGAATTGAAAATTAAAGACAAAAATAAGAATTTAATTTTTAGTTGTTAGTTTTAATTAAATTTTTCCCAGCAGTGATGAATAAATGTCTTTTTATTATCATAAGTCTAAGTTCATAAACAATTAATAAACTCATCATCGTCATCAACAGAAAATCATTAACACAACATGAGAGTGAACTTGGCGCTAGTTGTATTTCCTCTTGTGAGAATAATTGCTGAGATACTCTTCACTTTGTTTAAGGAGAAGCCAAATACATCACATCACATCACATGAGAATCTGATTTTTTACTAGTTTGCAAACGAACGTGTTTTGGGGCAAATAGCAATAATAATTAAAATGTGTATAAAAAATGTAAATTACTGTACTGTAAATTATGCATAAAAATATATTATTTTGAATAAAATTAAATATTATAGTTAAAAAAAGTTTGTCTTGTATCAATTTTGTTCAAATTTGAAATTTTTTATTAGTCATATTTTATTTCCTTATTTTTTTTTTTTTTGTGCGAATTTTAAAGTAATTTTCCGTTGGTGCTTTACTTTTACACGAATTTTGAAAAATCACAGACTGCATCCCCCCTTTTTCAATGTAAGTTACGTCTAATTTTGTGCGATTTCGTTTGCGCGTGTTTTCTGAGGAACCTATCTATCACGTAAAACAAGACCCAGGTGTATATGTATAATAACAATCAACTCTTAAGGTATCAATAACAATTATAATCAAGCCAACTTTGCCTTGACTATAGCTTGAGATTAATTGATAGCTTAAGAGTTGATTGTTATCATCAACATTTATAAACCTATTAAAATCTTGAGTAATTGGTTCTATTGTCTTAGTAAATGTATACATAGTATATATATGTTGATACAAAGATTTTCACGGGTTGCATATATCAAAGACATATATCAATATTTAAATTTTTTAACACGGATAAACCCGCAAAATATGTCTTTTATATAGAGTATACATATATTGTTTTTATTTGAAAAATATTTTTGCCTTCTAAAAAAAAATAATTTCAATTTCCATCAAACTCCAATGATAGGTTATAGTCATGGTAGGCAAAATATGTTAATTAATACAATGTATATATATATAATAATATTTACTAAATAAAAAAAACATTATGTTTGTAGTAGTTAATGAATGCCCCTACTATTTTTTTTTAATATGAGATATGAATGAAATATATTTTTTTTTTCCAGCTTCCAAACTGAATTAGGACAATCTACTCAAATAAAATTAAGTCCAGGAGAATATTACTGCCCATATAAAATAAAAGTATTAATCGAAAAAAAAAATTACGGAAGGAAAAATAAAAATTGGAATTTAAAATAACATAACAAAAAGCACGGTGTATCATAGAAATCTGATAAGCAAATTAATACTTTTGTAATATAATCCTGCATTTTATTAGTATGATGATAGTTTCATAAACAGTGAGAAATACAAACTTGAGTGTTATACTCAAATATTTGGGAAAAAATAACAAGTATGCTTTCTAGGAGATAAGAATTTCAAATATAAAATGTAAATCGTAAAAGTAATATAAATATACAGTCAATATTTTATATATACTGTGTATGGATATGAAGAAAGACATTCAGACTTCTGTTTTATATACTCATATCTGGATAAAACTTGAAAAAATAAAAATAAATTCAGATTTCAAGCATGTTTAATTTTTTTTTTTTTTTTTAGTCAGTGAAGACAAAACAATTCAGATAAACATCAAATTACTGATCTGTTAATTGATACCTGTTATTATTTGTTAAAAACAATAAAAAAAAAGAATATATAATCTATCTATGTATACTTGCCTAACATATTATATAGACATTGATTCTCTATGTAAGATGTACAGCAATGGGTAATTTATTTTTACTTAAAAATAATATGATTAATTGTATAGACAGAACAAGGCACTTGAGTACTCAAATGGGATTTAAACATAGTAGTTATATTCCACTAATCTAATGAGATATGCTTTTCCTTTATTCATTTGGAAATAAACTTTGTAATTGCTTTAAGAAATTCAGAACTGTTTTAATCTATTAATTAAATATATAGATGCAGTGATGCTTTTAGAAAAAAATTTAGGAGTCCATAATATCTTTTCAAAACTACTAAAGGTCACGGTTTTTTTAGTCAACGGGACAAAAATTGTAATTTGTTAAAAGTTGTGATTAATATAATAATATTAAGATGTACGTCTTTAATAAAGCATTCAAGCTTATCCCCCCACCCAATCAACAATATATAAAATTAGAATTTACCTTTTTTTTTCCTCTTTCGCTAATTGTTAAGGAGGAAAAATAAGTTAATGATGTTTTCCATCTTTGAATTGATGTGTTTCTAAGAAAAAAAAAATGCTCTAGGTTAAGCTTTTCAAATATGAGTAATATTCTAAAAAGAAAAAGTAGATTTTAAAAATTATTTATTTTTATCTTTTAATAATTAAAGTTTTATTAATAGAAAGGATGAATAATTACCCTTCTAAATTTGAATTGAAATTTTTTTAAAAAAAGTCAAAAAATTTGTTTAAAAATGATGAAGTCATTACTTATGAAAAATTTTCTTTCCAAAGTTTAAAAAAATCAAAAATCTTTAATTCAGATGAAGACAATTTTTTGAATTTTGAACAAAGAAAAATAAATCACCATTCAAACATAAAGATAAAATAATAAAATCCGTGTTGGATTTGACCTATAACGTTAAAAAAATTATCTTTCATTAGGAATAGTAATTCTGTTTATTTTACTCCAAAAATATGTATTACAACTTCTATAAACAATGAATACTAGATTATAGAGCAGGCATATCAAATTTGTTTAACACCGAGAGTCACATGAACTACTTAATACCAAGTCATGAGCCACATTGCAACGAAATACAGAAATTAAAAGAAAGCACATTATTTATTACTAACATTGCAGTTTTGCACATAAAACAACTCATGACAAAATATAACTACATAAAAAAGCATGTAAAGTACAGAAACTGTTTTCCAAACTAAAATCAATTTAATTCAATAATATCTCATTATTTCTTTTTGAAGAAACTTGGCAACATTTTTCATTAACCAACATTTTAAAATTTATTGAATTTGTTGAGTTCTAGATACTTTTAAAATTGACTGTATATGTTGGTCTATTAATCTAGGTCTACCATAGTCTTATTATTTTATAAAATTGAAAATAATTGTTCACCCAAACATGGATTGCCAAGCATGGATAAAATATGCCTAATTGCATGCAATATATTTGGAAATAGGTCGACTGATAAATAGTTGCAGAAATTTGAAATTCCAACATCTATATATTTTTTGTTTCAATTCAAGTTGTAAATTATCATTGACAGTTTCAATGTCAATTTATAAAGGAGAAGTAAATAGTTGAAATTGAATTTCACATTTTTGAAATATGAAAACCTTCTTTAAAATTTATTTTTTAATACTGCAATTTGACTAGTATATTTTAAAATTTTCAATCCTGGTGATTTTGTAATAGTGACTGGGCACATTCAAAATAGGATATATTTTCATTTTGAAGTTATTGTTTCCAAAGTAATAATTTTTGATTGAAAACATTAATATTGTCAAATGACATTGTGACTATATGAGTTTAACATTAAAATGACTGAAGTGATTTGTAACGTCAACAGAAAAAGCCAAGTCCTTTTTTCATTAATCAGCTTGCAATATTTCACACTCATAATTTTTTTGATTCTTAAAAAATAGTAATTTCATCAGAAATTAAAGAATCACATCTAAACATTATGACTGGAAAGACATATAATTTCTGTGTAATAAAAAAGGTCCATGTATTTACTTCCTATGTCTTCTAAAAATTTAATAAGCTGACAATGATTAAGGGGATGTGCATGAATATAATTTACAATTTTAGTGACATTTTTCAATACATCAATACACATCCAATATTTAAAACTTTGGAGAACAATATTTGTTGATGAATAATGCAATGAAAATGTTGAAAATAATCATTACCTTCTTCTTTGCATTTTTCTTATAACTTTGTAACAACCCCTCTAAGAATACCAATCATGATAGGAACCATTAGTTGCAAGACAAATTAGCTTTTTTAATGGTAAATTGAATTGAATCAAAATTTCCCTAAGATTATCAAAAATGATAACACCTATAGTTATACCATGGCTAGGAATAAGTTCTAAAAATTCTTCACTAACTTTCAAGTTTAAATCACGTTCAGAAATAAAAACAGTTAATTGAACAGTACCCTGTACATCTTTACTTTCATCAATTGCCGTGGAATAAGTTTTGAATGTTGGAATTATTGATTTTAGTTGATTGTTTAAATTCTCAGCTATATCATCAATTCTGCTAGCAATAGTATTTTGAGATAAAGTTATATATTTGAATTTCATTAATTGTTCTGAACACAACAGTACCACTGCTTTAACAATGCATTCATAAATACATTACACTTTAGCAAATGATTTTGACTTAAGTCTGATAATAAATAGCTAGTTTTAATAACAACTACCTCATAATCCTCAGTAGGATTGGTAAATAAACTTTATTGTTTTCTGAATGCCAGCTTTAATTCTGTCATTACTTGAAATTTTCCAACATATTTGTCATAGGGTTCTTTATGATTTGTATTGTAATGCCTCTTGAGATTATATTTTTTGCAAACTGCAATGAAGTTTCAACATATCAGACAAAAATTTTTCTTTTTTTCTTCAATAAAAAATATTGTAACTCCCATTTTTCTTGAAAACTGCAATGTTCTTCTTCAATGCATTGTTTTTTATTCAACATTATTATGAATTTTTAATAATTGAAAAAAAAAACACTATCAGTATACTTCCATTCATGTTCAGAACTCTATTAAACTGTCGTAGTGATGCAACTATTACCAACTTTATATAAATGTCAGAAGTGTGCTTCATGCGCAGACAATAATGTACCTCATATATTTAATACATTATACAATATGATGCAGAATAAATTTTGTGGATGCATTTCATAGGCAACAAAGTGTTAACTACATCATTTAATAAAAATGAAAATTTTTGAAGAGTGTTTATTTGAAACTTGTGCATTATTCTATCTACCAAGCTCTACAGTAATTTTTTTTTAAAATATAAAGTTTCAGAGGCATACATACATAAATATTTTACACTTTATTTCACTAAATATGTGTTAGTTGTTATGTAAAAAAAGTTAATAAATCAATTATAAATTATATTCAAAAGCTGTACTTCAATTTTGTTTATTTATACCAAAAGTGTGCAACCTGTGGATTATGATCCCTCAAGGGCTCACTAAAAAATTGTTGGGGAGGGGGTCATGAAAATTTTGAGAAATTCTCATGTTGGATAATAACTTTTTAATTAAAAAAAAAAAAAAAAACCTAAACACTATTAAAAATATAAGAAAACAGCTCAACCCATTATAGTGTGTCATCACTTTTGAGTTGAGGCATTTCCTTCTTTGTATTTTAATCAACTTTGTATAAACATCACATCATAATCACACTTTCATTATATTGCTCTTATTTCTCTTATTCACTCTCAGAATTTTGTTCTTCATATTAGTATCCTCCTAACATTGATATGTGGTACTATGTTCTTGAATATACACATTTTCTAAGCTAGATTAAAAAATTTGTAATTGCTACAAATCAACAAATCTACTAAGAAACAAATATTATTATACATTTTTTATTAATATGCAATTTTTTCAAAGATCTTATATCAAATTGTATGTACTGAAATATAATATAATATATATACATATATATATATATATATATATTTATATATATATACTTGCATGTGGTAAAACAAATTTTATTATTACTATCCTTATATACACAATAGGTGGTATCAACATATAATGGGTCTCATAAAATTTCAGTTTGAATATGGGGATTGAAAGCATAAAAATATTTCACATCACTGATTTCTATTATATTGAGTGAATGCTGACACACTCTAAACATTGTCCTAGTTTGTTTAAAATCAGGGTCTTTATTTTTGTCACTGGGATTTTGGAAAATAATGAAAATTTGGGATCTTCCTTTGACAGAACAGCATGCAATGAGCAAAGATAAAGAATTCTGTGCCCTCAAAAAGCAAATAATATAACACTTTGTTTCTTATATTTTTATTATTTTTACATTTTAAAAATAATAATAAATAAATTGGAAATATTATAATTAATATTTGCAGAAATTTTTCTGTTTTTAAAATGACAATAATAAATTTTTAAAAATGTAAATATTAAATATGACCACTAAATTGTTAGCCATTTTGTTTTTTTTTAATATTTATTCTATGCCCCTGAAATGGTATAGTTAAAAAAAACCATCTGCCAAGCTTGGTAGACAGTATAACACACAAGTACCATTTATTTAATTCATTTATGTATGTATAATCATAATTTTAAAAATCCAGTATGACTATTATAGTTACCAATCCTAGTAGGCTGCTGAATTTTTGTCAGTGAGCCATGTATTTGATATGCCTGTTATAAGAGACTCAAATCTCCAAATGAGTTTTTAACTCTTTTACTTCCTGTTTTCACATAATTAGATCTGTCTTTATTATTTTTTATATTTATTATACAAGCTTGAAATTTTCAAGCATCAAAATTTCTTATATATCTATATAGATTTGACAATGAATCAGTAAATACATATTTTAATGACCTGATACATGTCATTTGAATTCTTCTTATAACAATTTAATGAAATGAGAGATTCAATTACAACACATCCTTTTAATAAGACATATTTCTCTTAATAATAAAACAGTTCATTTAATAAAAATAGTAATTATAGCTATTTGATAATATAGATATATATTAATAAAATAGTATTTAAAAATGATTTATTTAATTTTCCAAATCAATTAGAAGTCCCATCATGTTCTTATTTTAATAAAACTAATTTTAAAAGTAAATCTGAATAAGTGAAAAACATCCTTATTAGAAAATAAATCTTCTAGTTATTTCTTTATATAAAATTAATTGAGACAAATGGTTTTCAGATTCATATCATGGAAAGTATTTATTACAACATAATAAATGGTTGACAAAAGAGTTTTTGAGCAATTATTGAAATAAATAAAATCACTAAGATTCTTAAAGACTTGTTTATTCGTTTTAATAATTAATTTTGCCCTGCTGATTTAGTACAGCAGTAAAAGAGGCAGATTCTAAGTCTAAGTCTTCAACTTTGTCACTTCCAAAGATTGAACTCCTTAAAAATTCCAACATACTATCTTTTTTATATAATATTTACTTTAAAAAAAATACAGCTAAATTTAATAAATTGTTTTATTTTAAAATTGAAATAATTATTTTACATTTCGAATAATATGTGCTGTTATTTAATATTAAAATACTAAATATATATTTCTAGAACTTATAATTAATACTTGGAATTTTTTAATATTCAAATATATAAATATGTATTTTTAAACTTTAAAGTGTTTACTGTTTTATATTTCAAATGTATAGTTAAAAACGGATGGGGTGGAGTGGGGGCATAGTTAATAACTTAAAATATCTCATGACTATTTTCTATGCTTACACAGCAAACTCTCTTTCTGGCATCCGTTGATTAGTATGGCTTGCACTTGGTGGCAGTACTGTATGTTATAGCTGCTGCTGTACATGAATAAGACAAAAAGCTAAGTAAAATTTTTC
>JAQFVV010008315.1:0-34444 GCA_028023455.1 Epiperipatus broadwayi
ATTATTATTATTATTATTATTATTATTATTATTATTATTATTATTATTATTATTATTATTATTATTATTATTATTATTATTATTATTATTATTATTATTAGTTAATTGATTCAGAGACACAAGATTTAACTACAAGACTACTAGAAAAGTGATTTAATGGAACCATGAAACAGCCTAATGAAAAATCATTTTAATATGACAATCAGCTAGAGCCAGGTTCTCTCTCCATCTGCAAACCATGTGAACTCCAAGCCTTGCCTAAAAGTTTTAACCATTCAAGACAGACCCTCCAATTATTTAGTAATGTAGTAATAAACAAAGACATGAAATTTAGAGGTAAGCAATTAAAAATGATTCAATTACAATAAAATATAAAATTATAGCTATTAATTTTTATAAAACAAAAAAAAGAAATGTTGTATTATTAGTCTTAAGAAAAGTTTTCACAATCAATTATTAACTACAGCCAAAAGTTGACGATAGTTTTTTTATCTTTATTTAAAAATGAAAAAAAGAAATTAAATGTTATTATTTAATTAAAAACACTCACACACATATATATGTGTTATATATTTCATTAGTTAAATGCCAATTATTTCATAAAATTTAAGATATGTTCAAATAATAGAAATACTTCTAATAATAATTATAATAATTACTTCAAATGAACTATCTAAATAGAAATGTCAATCAAAGATATGGTAAAATAATAAAATGATAAAACGTATGTGTGTAAATATACATCTATACTTGATTGGATTATAAATGCCCCACAAACATGGAATTGCTGATGTTACCTGCTTACCTACCTGTAATGATTCTTAAAATAATAAAATGTTATATGAACTATAAATACATATAAGCATTTTAGCTTTATCTTAATAAAATAATAAAATGTATATGTATAAATATACATCTATACTGGATTGGATTATAAATGCTCCACAGACATGGAATTTCTGATATTACCTGCTTACCTACCTGTAATGATTTTTAAAAATAATAAAATTCTATATGAATCATAAATGCTTTTGTGCGTGTTATATATATCTCAATAAAATAACAACATGTATGTGTATAAATATACATCTACCTGAAATGCTTTCACATACCTGGAATAATAATTGTACTTCTGATATTATCTGCACATCTACTCAAAATGTTTCTACTGACCCGGAATAAATGATTACAAACGTTGATATATTAATATAATATGTATACCTACTTGAAATGCTTTCACATACCTGGAGTAATAAATAATGGGAATACTGATTTTATCTGTACATTTACTCAAACTGTTTCTACAGGTCCAGAATAAATGATTAGAAACATTTATGTATTAATCTAATATGTATACCTACCTGAAATGCTCTCACAAACATGTAATAATAATTGCAATACTGCTACTATATGTACATCTACCTGAAATGCTTTCACATACCTGAAACAACAATTGTAATACTGATATTATTTATTCATCTACTTTAAATGCTGCTATAGATTTGAAATCAATAGTTAAAAAAGTTTATTTATAAATTGTATATGTGTGCCTGCTTAAAATGCTTCTAAAGACCTGGAATAAATGGTTAAAAACCTTTGCTTTCACATACCTGGAATAATAAATAATGGGAATACTGATTTTATCTGTACATCTACTCAAACTGTTTCTACAAATCCAGAATAAATGATTACAATATGTATACCTACCTGAAATGCTCTCACAAACATGTAATAATAATTGCAATATTGCTACTATATGTACATCTACCTGAAATGCTTTCACATACCTGAAATAACAATTGTAATACTGATATTATTTATTCATCTACTTTAAATGCTGCTATAGATTTGAAATCAATAGTTAAAAAAGTTTATTTATAAATTGTATATGTGTGCCTGCTTAAAATGCTTCTAAAGACCTGGAATAAATGGTTAAAAACATTTGCTTATTAATTGTATATGTATATCTAGCTGAAATATTTCTATCAACATCAGAAAGTGATTATGAACACTTATATATTATCTGCATCCCTACTTGAAATGTTTCTATCAGCATCAAAATATGATTATTAATACTTGTATATTAATTGTATACACATATCTACCTGAAATGTATTTTTAGACTACTTCTCATCATGTGAACTAAAAAATGGGCTTTTGCTTTGATAACCTACCTAAAATATTTGTAGACTTCTTCTCATTATATGAACTATATCAGAAGGACTTGCCAATGAATTATTATTAATAAATCTTGCTCACAAGAATATCATGCCTCCTGAGCTTTGTTTGGCATAACCAGATGATGGTACATGAGGTTGTAGTGAGATGGAACTCTAGTGGTGCTGTTTGGGAAACCAAACACATAAATTTCTAGATGCTTCCAGTCTCTGTGATGCTACATCCTCTGATGAGTAGGAAATATTAATATTGTTGTAGGTGGGGTGACATCTGTATTGGGAAATGCCAATTGATATTTCCTTCCTGCAATATGCTCATCAGGAAATAAAACCAATGAAGAGTGGTGTTGGTTCTTGTCCAGTTATTATATATATATATATATATATATTCTAACCTCCCCCCGTGCATTCTCACCCCAAAATATACTGTTTATTATGAATATTACGGGTTCTAGCTCAGTTAACAAATAAATAAATGAAATATTCAGCATTAATTAAAATGATTACTAGCTCTAATTTTAAAATACAAATACGGTTCAATTTTAAAATGAATTAAACAAATATTTACTATTTTCATGAGACATGGAGTGACAATACAGGGAACGAGATAGACTACATTGAGCCATTATCCACACGATACTACCTCAATGGCATAAGAACACTATCCCCCCTTTTTACTATACCAAATAACTAACTCATAGTATTCTTATGACTTTCTGAGCTCTATTCACTATGACTAAAATAATAATCATATCTTAATCTTCTTTATAACAATAATCTAGCTCAATTAAATAAAATGAAGTAAAATAAAATAAAATCTCAGGTTCATAAATTGTATTCTAACTGATTTAAAATTACGGTAGTAAAATATGAAAAGGGAATTTTATGTCATAATCTACTACACAGCAACTAACAATAATAAAAAATAATAATAACAATAATAATATAATATAATCTTATTTCTTCCTAAAATGAAATAAATAAATATGTACGTGGTAGTATTTTAATAATCTGACAACAGAATACATGTGGCAACATTAGCATATAATTTAATGTAATATTGTGGCAACCGACTTATGACCAATAAATAATATAAAATTATGATCTTTTAATTTTAACATACCAATAAATTCTCAAAATTCTTATAACACTTTTATGTTTACATTTTGTGCAAAACCTATATGTCTGTTTCAATTATAAATGTATCGTGATTTCATGCATCCATGTGGAGAAATAACAACTCGGACACAAAACTTTAAAACAAATTTAAAACAAAGTTTATTAACAACATAAATAAATTAACAATATTTTTACACTATATACATTGGATATCCCTTACTTTCATATCTCAACTTAGTTTATTAGTTTATAAAATGAAATCAAAATATTATTTACTTTTCCTAGTTAAATCTTATTTTTTTTTTTTTAACACTTAAGAAAATACAGTATTATTACTTGATTTATTATTATGGTTAGCTTATTCCAAAATGCATTTCTTATATGATTATCACAAACACTTTTCATCCCTAATATTATTAAAATTACATTTTTTATAAAAATTTACATTCGTAATAAAATTCTACAAAATAACAAAATTTAGTTTCATATTGGTTGTATGGAATCTTACAAAGTCAAAACACTATTCTACATTCGGTATTAGGTTTTTATTATTCATTATCCGATGTTTATTAATCCTAATATTTTCATTCAAGCCTTACTTCGGATGATATAATTACAACTATTAATATACCATGCAGAAGTATATGTTTATTATACCTTATTGAATTTTCTCTTGATAAATATGCAATACTCATTCCCTCCAACATTAATATTAAAAAAAAAAACATTCAAATTTTATTATCACTTTTAAAATACTTGGTTTAGATTTCTTTTCAAAATCTTATATTCATTTCTGAATTAATTTTACAATGTATTATATGATTCTTTCTCTCTTTATGATATTTTGGACTTTCAATTTTAAAGTTATACAATTCTATACATTCAAGCAAATAAACTATTCCTACATAAACGATAACATATCTTCAGTTCTATTTTATTCATTATTTCTTTGAAAATATCTTTCTGACCTATGCAGATTCATGAAATAAGGATAGCGAAGATAGATGCATAGGATCAAAATACAACTAGAATATTACTCGTCATATACCTTGACAATCATGGCACAGTGAATTAAAAGACACTATAGAGGAGTGACCTTTACCTGTCTACCAACCTCTATCATAGGAACGATGCTAAAGCTATTTCTTCAGCTTTATTCTAACATCAAAAGTTTAAAGATATGCAAAAACACTGTCCAAACTATATGTGTTCAGTTATAGGGCCTAGTTAACTATACTGAAATCACACAAAACTAAATATGATCCAAATCCTTTATTTTTCCTATTTCTTAAAAAAAAACATCATCTTGGTTTCCTCTCCACTAGTACTTCCAAGTCACTATCCGATCTTATTTCTCAAGATTTTTTCTATACTGTACATCGACAAATACATATCTGCATTACTAACAATAATAAAATTCATTGATATTTTAAAACTATTCTACTGTTCTATAAGAAAATCTTTTTACTACTTTCCTCCGTATATTTAATCATATACAAACTATTTAAATATCTGAATACTTTATCACATGAAAGTTCAAAAGAATCACACAATTGTTCTGTTAAATTATATTATTAATATACTTTAAATATATTGTTGCATGCATATTCCGAATTACTCCTATCTCATTATATGTTAAAATGTTGCATAAAATGTGTACATATAATTAAGACTTTAGTCAATAGATGATCTAAAAAAAATACATTATGCATTATAAACAACTATTAAAATTACCAAACGACCTTTATCTCCTCGATCGCATTCCGTAGGCTTCACCATCCATTTGATCCTTGTAGATATAAGATTCACATCCATACACTTTATTTTAAACACTATTTCTATAATTTTATCAAGCTATTATATTTAAATTTTAATATTACTAAATTTATGTTTTATGTTTTCCCTAATCTCACATAACATTTTATATTTTAAAATAAATTAGTAAAAAATATTCCAAACTATATTTACTGTACTTCTTCATCAAATTTCCTTGAAAACCGTTCATACTAAAGCTAAAAAAAATGTTTATTATTTCTTCTTCAGTCACTTAATGTTCTTCTCCCTGCTTGTTCAATTTTAAGGTAAAACAATTATTGCTCTGTTTAATAAATATTCATAGATGACAATCCTTGGTTTTTTATAATATTTAATACAATTATTAATTATGATATCAATTAATCCCATAAAGAAAACGTCTACATATTCTCTTCTAATATTTTCTGCTAATATTTTCCCGCGCGACTTTTATGATGCATCTTCTAGGTACTTTGATTTAAATATTCAGTAAATTTTTCTGTCTCCATGGATCCATTTTCATTAAGTAATTTAAATTTCCATTTTCCTAATCTCTATCTTTATTAAGTGCTTTTATAATGAACACTTTATAATATTTTTAATTCTTCTTAGATAAAGTTTTTTCTTTTCCTTTTTTTTTTTAAAAAATAATGACTCTTTCATATCATTATTCGGTAATTTTTCCTTTCTTTTAAAGTTCTGGTAACTATATACTTTGTAATGTTTCCTTTAAAAAGGACAAACATTCTTTCTCTGTTATAACTTTATAAACAATTTTTTCTTGATGATATACGCATCTTAATTCTTTTCACAGAAAAGAATAAAAAAAAACTTCGGAGTAGCCTTATAAATTTGTGCGTCATAAATTTTTCTGACGGCAAGTAACTTCTCTTTTAAGTTTTCCATATAATGTCCAAATTATATTCCTCTGAGTTACAATAATAAGTTTCTGGTTGAGCATAAATAAAGCTGTATCAAGGCACTTTACAAATATTTTTCCTTTATCATAACTTCTATATACTGTTTTCTGTAGTATTTCCATTTTTACTGCAAGGTTTCGGCTAAACTTGAATAAAATATCCTGGTAAGAAAACTTTTAAACTAGCCTTCCATTTAAAGGTAGTTCAAAATATTATATTTTAAAAAAAACTTTTAAAATAAATATAAAATTTTAAAATTATATCACTTTTCTAGCTTACGATCTTATACAGCTGAAAAAAAAATATGTTACTCCTTCCTTTACTTACACATTACTTTTCCCGCTCCGTATAATTCCTATTTTTTGTCTGCTAAATACCTCCGTTGATTGGTTAATGACTTTTTTAGCGCGAACAAATTTACACATTTTTAGTTTTATAATAGATTAAACTTTTTTTAAAATAAAGAATTTATGACATCATGTTTTAAAATATTACTTAGAATAGTATTTTTAAACTCAATTATAGTTTTATCAAAATCATTTAAACTTTAAAACAATTATTAAAATAACATTTAATATTTCAACTTTTACTTTAACGATAGATAGCAATTACATTTAGTTTTATAATTCACAAACTTTATTATTATATTCTAACAAGCATGTGTGTGAAGGTATATAATATACAGTCACATGATTACTAACTTTATCAGATGATTTTTTTTTTTTTAATTTACATCTCGGTCTAAATTACCAAAACTGATATATTTTATAAAAATTTGGAAAATAATTTAAAAATGTAGAACTAAATATAATTCTCACCATCCTAAAGTTTATCTTAAAATATATTAGATTAAATTTGAATATTAATTATAATTATAATATTACATATAGCGTTTATTTAATTTATTAGTTTTAAAACATTACAATTGAATTGTTAATATACTTTTAACTATTTATAGCTGTATTATTTTATATGGCCAGCTTTTACAACCATAAGCTAGGATATAATTAAGCTTTATTTAACTGTTTCTTTAAAATAATCTATTACACTTTTACATACCAGGTATTTTTCAGCCTTAAATTGTACTATAAAATCTAATCGATCATACAATTATCAATATATTACACAAATGTATTTTAAAATTTAAAATTTTTTTTAGCAATTGACCATTCTACCTTATTATGACCTATAGATAATGGCACAATATATATATATATATATACACAGAAAGTTTCAATCAAATCAGAAATTGGGAAGTGAAATTTGGGTTTCAAGATTTCTCAAGTGGTCAAATGAATATATATATATATATATATAACATGAATAAAAGTATATTAAAAGGCAAAATAATAATAATAAATAAATAGTAGTGAACTCTATGCAATAGTGCCACCAAGTGCAAGCATTAACAATCAATGGGTTTGGGCATAAAATATATGGATTTCCAGTCTAGTTTTTAGCTCATGATTTTTATCAGTGAGGAGCCTTGGATATGGGAATATTGCACCTAAATTTTAGGATCTAGCAGCCACCTCTTATATATTTGGCTAACTATAATTCTAGGAGCCCAAAAAACAATGTTTTCAATGCAAGCTCATTTGATTGTATATTCAGTCATATAAATGTGAACTCAGTTCAACATCTATAATTTTAGTGACATGGGTTTTTCATCAAATCCAAGTTACCATTCTGCTGTAGCAGGATAGAACTATCAAAACATCACATGATCACTCTTTTCATAACCTTATACTGGCTGTTAATAATACTACTAAACTCTCTATATAGTAGTGCCACCAAGTGCAATCTTCATAATCAATAAATGTAGGAAGGTTTGTGCACAAAATCCCCATCAGTGAAGGGCATTCAATTTAAGAGCACTGCTGGAAAGTTTGCTACTGTATTTACAGCATGTGTAAGTATATAAAATGGTGATCATGTGATGTTTTGATGATATACTATCCTGCCCATAGGACAATGGTGACTGAGGTTTTTAAAAAAATACAAAGACACCAAAACATATAGATAGTGAACTCATTTCAGATCTATATGACTATACAAGCAAATAAACTTGCATTAAAACATTATTGATTTTTCATCTTGGTCTGCTCCTCATTGTTGAAATCACAAGCTAGAAACTAGCTTGGGAATATTAAATGAGTGGACACTAGTATGGATTTTACACACAAACATTCTCACAATCATTGATTATGAAGGCTTGCACTTGGTAATACTACTGTATGGAGAGTTTGCTATTGTTATTAATAGCCTGTGTAAGCATATGAAAGGGTAATCGTGTAATGTTTTGATGGTTTTATAAATAAATAATATTGTTTTTTCCTATGCTTATGTTTGTAATTCAAAATTTGCAAAAACATTTAATGTCTGTGTAAGGAAAACCTTTTTTTATTTTTTCTTTGATGACATAGAAATAGCTGAGTGAACTACCAGGAACGTTTACCAGAATCATAGATCTTATGAAGAAATTGTGTGTTGGCCAATTTATACAGTCATGTGATAAGGTGTGCATTTTATTCAAATTAGTTATTTAAATATTCCACTTATTAGATAACTGGATGTTATCTTCTTTCTTGCTCATGATATTTTTACTGTTGTCAATGAACAATGCCTCTCTGATTTTTTTCCTATCATACCTACTTTACATACATGAGATTGATGGTCTGCAAGTTTAAAATGTGACTATTGTGTTCATGGTCCCAAAATATGGACATGTATTTAGGGCTGTTTTTTGTGACCATAAACAGCAATACAACACATTATTAACACTCAGAAAATCAATTGCGTGTGTGTAAACAGAAGATAGAAAAAGAAAAGTCAGAGAGGCATGGTTTATCATCAATAATAAAAATATTATCAACAAGAAAAAAAAGCAGCATCCACTTATCTAATAAGTGAAATATTTAAATAACTAATTTGAATAAAATGCATATATTATCAACTGATGTATAAATCAAGCAGTACACATTATTTTTTCATGAGAACTATGATTTTGGTAAACTTCATTGAAAGTGCACTCTATATAATCAATGAAAAATAAAACTTTTTATTATACAGATGTTAAACATTTTTCCAAATTTTGAATAATAAAACACTAAACATAAATTTTATTATGACTATACAAATCAATATGTGATCTACAAGTAATCCACATGTAGAAGTGATTGTTTTCTGTTCATTTTATATTTTTAACTTCTGGGGAAAACATTTTTTTCTACCCAATGAAAACAATCATCATTGTGCTTCTTTAGAATGAACATAAACTTTATTTAATCTACGGTCATTTTAATATCTGATATCGAGTATTTAAAAACTATGTTAAACAATTACATACTATATGGATAAAATAAATAATGATGTAAAAGTCACAGTCTACTTTACCTCGATCGCTGCTATCATCCACCAGAATTATTTCATGAATTAAATTACTTGGGGTATATTTAATTGCTGTGTGAATAGTTCTCAATAGTAGGGAAAGGGCTTCGTTTTGGAAGGTGATGATGATGGAAGCAGAAGGCAAATCATTATCATACTGAACACTTTGGCACCTAAAATTTTATAATTGAGAAATAAATTTAACATATTACTTATTATATGTCATTTCGAATATGCTTTGTAGGATGAAAAAGAAGTATAATTTAAACAATGCAGATTTATAAACTGAATATTTATTTTATAGCATGTTTAAAAATAAAGTTTTTGTAAATGTTAATTGTTTTTTTTCTTTTCCCCTCACCATTTCTCCTACTCTCTCTTCCACCCATCCTTTTCTCTGACTATCTCTTTATATCACTTTTTTTCTATCTATAACTACATATTGTCTATATTACTATTCATCACTATCTTTTTAACACCATATATTTTTCTTTTTTTTTTTTCATATGTCAAATTATCTACCAGGAAACAAACCCACGACAACCGTCTGCAAGCAACAGCTTGCTTGCAAGGTGGCTGCGCTGACCTCTTGGCTACCAACGCTTGACATATTTTTCTATTTGTTTATACAGCTATCTATTGGTCAGTTTATCTATACATATGCTTAACTATTTGCCTACCTATGTGACTCAACTTTATCTGTCTATCTGAGCCTATCAAACTATCTATATATCTGGCTATCCATCTAACTTTCTGTCTATCTATTTATCTATCTTTCTATCTATTTCTCTGACTGACTGTTTATTTACCGACTTAATTATTTATCTAAAGGTATTTAACTATGAACCTATTTAATTATCTATATATCTGTCTGCTTGCCTAAACTATCTACCTTTAAATTATATATAATTATATATACAAATCACATTCAAATAATTCACACTTGTCAATACTAAGGACTCCATTCTCTATCAAGGCAACTGTTTATAATTTGACAGCGGATTGAAGATTCTATTGTAGTGATAAATGTCTGCTTTTACGTGATTTGAATCTATAAACCAACCTGGCTTTGAACAAAATTAGCTTTAATTATACATATATATGGTGAGATAGTTTGATTTATGTTTAGAACACAGTGGATATTTCCTTGTTGTTTAACAGATAAAAGGGAGGGTATATACATACAAGTTATTTAGCATTTTTTTTTAAATACTAACTAAATAAGTATTATTCTTGACATTTTGAAATTAGTTATTTAAATTTATTGAAAGGTTTTTTAAATAGATTTTTAAATTTATTTGTAGTTTTAAAATGCCATTAAAGTAAATGATTAATACAATAAAAATATATTGTTTTTATATAAATCTGATTATCCAAGTTAAATATATTTTATAATTGAAAGAAAATTAAGAAAGAAATTTTAATTTAAAAAAATAATTTTATCCTTTAATTGATTATATTGTTTTGGTGAATGTAAGGTAAAATAATTTTTGTAGTACAGTTTTAATCTATACTTCCATTAGATAAAAATCACTTAACTTTAATTCTTTTGCTTATCAATTTGGAATATTTTTTTATCTCTATAAATAGCAATACATGTATTAGGTCAGAAATATACAAAGTCATAGAGAAAGTGTTGAAAGCAGAACTCCATATTGATTAGAGTTCTTTCTATTGAATGTATATTCTACTGTGTTTTGAAGTCTTTGCTTGCTATAGCTGAAATTCAAGTGCTACAGAAGTTACACAAAAATTAAGATTTCCAAGCAAGTGAATATTCCGCTCTAACTAACCAGAATATTTTTTTTATATATATGAGGCTGATACAGAAATAATTGTAGTCTACACATTATGTATAACATGGGTGAAAATATATCTACGGTTAATAAAAAAACTCAATATTATAAAAACTATCTACATGTGAAGCCTGATCTATATATGTATTGTGATGTTTTATATGTTGCCTATCACAGTCAATTCTTAAATTTTGAGCTATTATAGAATAAATGAGCATATATTTATTCCAATGCCTATTAAATACTTATGTGAGATTTAATAAAAACATACAATCTAAAATCAAAAAGGAAAATTAAAGAGAAAATGCTTATGAATGAATCTTCTGTGTGTTTATTTAGGGAAAAGAAGAATAGTGAATACATATAAGGCTGTTTTATTGATCTGAAATGTGTGCTATAAAAATTTAAAAAAACATAATGTAATAAAAGATAAAATGTGGTTCAGAAAAACATTTATTATTTATTAATAAATTATAAATATAAAAATGAAATACAAATATTGGAAATATAAAATTCATTCCAATATTCAGTAAAATTCTGTTATATTTTCAAAAACCTATGGTTGGTTTTATGTACAAATAAGCTCATATGAGAGAGTATCAAAAGGAATTGAAGATTTCTAATAACAAATTATGCATTTATCTATAGATCTTGCAAAGTGAACTCCCTTTAAAATGTAGTCCATTTAATGCAATCCTGTGGTATAAACATGTTTTCACTTTTAGAAGTAATCTGAAAACTCTTGCAAAGTAATGCCTTTTAATACCTTCATTGTTTTTTCACCACTTTTACATCCACATAAAAATGTTTTTGAGGCACTTTTTTATTTGAGGGAATAAAAAGAAGTTGCATGGAGTGAGAAGAAGTGAGCTGGTGGAAAGGCTGGGCCAGTATAAATTTAATTCAAAATTGTACCCCACTCAAGACTTTGTGTGCTGGTGTATTATCATAATAAAACTTGCTTTCCCCACTTTGTCACAGATTGATACCTTTTCATTTTGCCATATCACACAAACATTTCAAAAGTTATAGTTAAAATGTCTGATTATTACGAATGAATTCTGAGTGAACAATGTTATTTGCATCTGGAAAAAACAGCAGCATCTTGACCCGACTTTAATTGCCATACTTTTTGGTCTGTGATAAATTCGAGACCTCAGTTAAACCATTCATAGACTGTGTTTTCTCCAGAGCAGCTTGCTTGTAACCTGTTTTGTACATTATAACTATTTCCAATGCCATTTTTCTTAACAAAAAACAAACTTTCACATGGTTTCAATTTTTCATCCATTACAAAAATCAACAAATTAAAGACACACATTTTACAACAGCATTTATTATGCCATAACATGACTTCTCTCAATGAGAAAAATAAACAAACTGTTGCAGGGGAATCCCCACCAGAGACATCTAGTGGTAGAAGCATTCTTCAGAGAATGATTCCAATTATTTCTAGATACCCTATTGTAATGTGAAAAATGTATAACATTTAAAAAATGGAAATTATCAAATGTGAACATTTTAATTTCATTTTAAAATTGGAATAAGTAGTTAAAAATTTGGTTAATTTGATAAACAGCTTAAATATGACCCACTACTCTCAGTGCCATCTTATATTGCTGACCACCTGATCACACACATATTGAAAAGATTAATAATCACCAATATACATATTTCATGCTAAACCAGCAATCATCTATTGATTTAGATTACTATCCTCACACATATATATAATCAGTGCTCAGCTTTATATATTAAGATAGCCAATCTTTATTATAACGTTTTCCGTTTTGCTAGGCATCTACACGCTAATATAAACTGCGCGTGAGTTGATCAAACTATGTCAAAAAAAAGAGTTATATTTCTATTCTAAAAACATAGCTATATTTCCTGATCAACTCAGCCTATTAATTGTTGAGAATTGTGCTATTGACGAAATCAGCTTTTAATTTATTTAATCTGGGTGCCAGAATTCCTAAGAATTCGCTGAAATCATCATATAACATCTCACAAATAAAAAAAAATACTTTTAAACTAATCGGTATTACATCATACCGTAACGAGAATTATTTTTTTAAGATTATTATTCCTGGGCTTATTCAAACATATTGGCAAAGGTAAATTACATTTTTAAATCTTATTAAACTACTAATAGATTTAGTAATAAAAAAATAATAATAACTATTATTAATAACGGACAAACGAAAATTGATATTAGAAATATTTTTATTATTATAACAGATTAAAAATCTGTTTAAGTTAAAATGAGGATTCCTAATCAAGTAAATCAGAGGGAACACATATTAATTCAAATATGATGCAATCAATAAAATAAAATAATTAATTAAAAAGTTCTAGTATAAACAAAAGTCTCTTGTACAGAAAAAATGAAAGTCTCTATCGGGATTATTTTAAGACTTGTTTGCAAATGCTTAATTTTGTCACAATCAGGAATAAGTAGTCTTAACTTACTGGTAAGTTTTGTGAATTCACGAAGGTTGTAGATAACTATGCATAGTTTTTCGGGGTTGAATTGAGCTCACGGCCTTTGATTATTAGTTGATCTTGGTGCTGGTTCCATAGGCTAGTCGTGTAAGCTTCTCTGGTGTCCATCGGTAATGATGTCAGCTAAAGCTCTGGTCTACTCTCGTATGAATAACTTTTTCATCGTAGAGTGATCTGGATTCTCTAATCCAAAACCAACCAAAAGAATATCAGATAAACCAAAACGTTCCTCCAACCGAATCCCTCCTTTTTATACTAGAGGTCCCATTGTCGAACTTCTGCACATGCTAATATCATGGCGTTTTGTGTTTATAATCTTATACAGTCTTTATCATTTTTCAATTACTAAGTTCTCATTTTTTTTAATCAAGTTTTTCAGCCATGTTTAATTAGCTAAAATATTTTTCTTTTAGCTTATCTTTTTACTTGCTTTTGGAATTCTTTTGTTCTCTCTAATTCTACTTTTATTTCCAGTTAAGTAAAAAAAAATACGAAAGAAAAATTTAACTTTCATTGTACGTTATTTTTTAAAAAAAAAAATTAGTCAAAAAAAAATTTAAATTTACTTTTATTTTTTAGCTTTTACCAAATGCCAATATATTTGCAACATATATAAATAAACATTACAATACCACCAGTGCCAGGAGATGAGAATAAAATAGGGGTTTACACTAATTTTATTCTTAAGTTTTTTAAATTCATATTCGTGTTGTTTTTGCTTTTTTTTTTTTGTAGCAGTAGGGTGCTGATATATTCCATAGACTCATTCAACAAGCGACGTTCGGCTTTAATGCCCACTTTTAGGTCTAACATGGTGGGAATGGAAAATATTTCAACATTCATCTGTGTCCTTTCCGCTTAAGTGTAATAGTAATGATAAGAAGCCCAAGTTATAAGCACCGCGGCAACTTGGTCCGCCTTCCCCTTTATTGGGATCCCTGCTATAAATAGTCTGATGGGCATATAAAGGTGGTCTTATGTTAATATACTGCATACTAGGACTCGGGACTATGTTTTTCCCCTCTTCAGTAACCGCCTACCCGGTCAAATACTTGTGACTTATGTCTACATCAGCCACGATCGTGTTTTATTTTAGACATATCAAAAAAAATATACATACATTTTTTCTTTCTGGAAGTCATATTAAAAAAAATATTTTTTTTTATATTTTAATAATCAGGGTTTAATTAGTTTGTTAGTTTATATAATTTTTTTTTTTTTAAAAAATTACTATTTATTTTCCGGCTATGAATTTCTTTGGGTCATCGTTGTAACATTCTTTATCATTACAACTTATCTCAGGTTGTAGTTGTTAAATCGAAAAGCCTGAGTTGGGTTGCCATTATAACATTTTCCATTTTGCTAGGCCTCTACACACTAATATAAACTGCGTGTGAGTTGATCAAACTATGTCAAAAAAGGAGAGTTATATTTCTATTCTAAAAACATAGCTATATTTCCTGATCAACTCAGCCTATTAATTGTTGAGAATTGTGCTATTGATGAAATCAGCTTTTAATTTATTTAATCTGGGTGCCAGAATTCCTAAGAATTCGCTGAAATCATCATATAACATCTCACAAATAAAAAAAAATACTTTTAAACTAATCGGTATTACATCATACCGTAACGAGAATTATTTTTTTAAGATTATTATTCCTGGGCTTATTCAAACATATTGGCAAAGGTAAATTACATTTTTAAATCTTATTAAACTACTAATAGATTTAATAATAAAAAAATAATAATAACTATTATTAATAATGGACAAATGAAAATTGATATTAGAAATATTTTTATTATTATAACAGATTAAAAATCTGTTTAAGTTAAAATGAGAATTCCTAATCAAGTAAATCAGAGAGAACACATATTAATTCAAATATGATGCAATCAATAAAATAAAATAATTAATTAAAAAGTTCTGGTATAAACAAAAGTCTCTTGTACAGAAAAAATGAAAGTCTCTATCGGGATTATTTTAAGACTTGTTTGCAAACGCTTAATTTTGTCACAATCAGGAATAAGTATTCTTAACTTACCGGTAAGTTTTGTGAATTCACGAAGGTTGTAGATAACTATGCATAGTTTTTCGGGGTTGAATTGAGCTCACGGCCTTTGATTATTAGTTGATCTTGGTGCTGGTTCCATAGGCTAGTCGTGTAAGCTTCTCTGGTGTCCATTGGTAATGATGTCAGCTAAAGCTCCAGTCTACTCTCATATGAATAACTTTTTCATCGTAGAGTGGTCTGGATTCTCTAATCCAAAACCAACCAAAAGAATATCAGCTAAACCAAGACATTCCTCCAACCGAATCCCTCCTTTTTATACTAGAGGTCCCGTTGTCGGACTTCTGCGCATGCTAATATCATGGTGTTTTGTGTTTATAATCTTATACAGTCTTTATCATTTTTCAATTACTAAGTTCTCATTTTTTTTTAATCAAGTTTTTCGGCCATGTTTAATTAGCTAAAATATTTTTCTTTTAGCTTATCTTTTTACTTGCTTTTGGAATTCTTTTGTTCTCTCTAATTCTACTTTTATTTCCAGTTAAGTAAAAAAAAATGCGAAAGAAAAATTTAACTTTCATTGCATGTTATTTTTAAAAAAAAAAAATTAGTCAAAAAAAAAATCTAAATTTACTTTTATTTTTTAGCTTTTACCAAATGCCAATATATTTGCAACATATATAAATAAACGTTACATTAGACTTTAATGGACAGGCTTCAAACTATTCAAACTCACAACTCTTCAACCTTCCATTTCATTGAAAATCTGATGGTGGAACATTCAAAGCCCTTGTTAGTGCTAAGGTTGTCATCCTATCCATGTTGACATATTAATCATTCGACGCCTCATGCACAGAAGAATAATCCATTTATATATACATATGTGAGGAATGGGCAGACCTTTTACACACTATTTATATAAATTAATACATTGTACAACCTTGGTACTAACAAGGGCTTTGAATATTCCACCATCAGATTTTCAATAAAATGGAAGGTTGAATAATTGTGAATTTGAATAGTTTGAAGCCTGCCCATTAAAGTATTTAAAGTATGAAGATTGGCTATATTAATATAATGCTGAGCACTGATTATATATATATATATATATATATGTGTGTGTGTGTGTGTGTGTGTGTGTGAGGATAGTACTCTAGACCAACTGATGATTGCTGGTTTAGCATGAAATACATATATTGGTGATTATTTATCTTTTCAATATGTGTGTGATCAGGTGGGTCAGCAATATAAGATGGCATTCAGAGTAGTGTGTCATATGAAAGTCTGAGTTCGAATCCCACATATATTACATATATAAATGAAGGTTTAAGCCTGTACAATGTATAAATAGCTTAGCTAACAAATATGAAGTAAATAATAAAGTGGATTTACTGATGAACAGAAAATACATATACTTAATTAATACTCATATCACAGAATACCCTCAATTATTTTGCAGGCAGACTCATAAGGAGTCATTTTAATAAACTTGAAAATGCATTTTTATTGCTCAATTCTCAATGCCTATTTATTCACTCTGACAAAAGAAGAATTGCTAAAAGAGCAATTGTTTATATTGTAAATAAATCCATATTAATATCCAAAAAGGCTGAAACTTATTATTAGCGATGATCTTGGTTCATAAATTAATCATCCCAGATCAATGTTTCATATATTGTTTTAAATAAAATATTACTAATTTTAATATATATAGTTGGAAGTCAGATAACCGAAGAATTATTTTGTCAGATTGAGTAATGAACATTGATAAATAAGAAATAAAATTGTATTTGCAAGATTATTAAAATGACTCATTATATTCCATGTAACATATTCAGAATGAGAGTGTTCTATGATATGATTATAATTTTAAATGTTACACATTCAAGCAGTAGTAAATTATTTACATATTGAAATTAGTTTTGTAGGCTTCCCAGCAATCTGTTTAATTACTAGACCCCTCCTCAACATTTTCTTTGATTGCTTGCAAGAGAGTGATCACAATTATGTCTTTAATTTTAATAATAAAACATTCCTTCGTTTTCTTACAAATTCCATCAAAGATTCACTATTCTTGAAATACTCTGCTGACCTGTCTTGCATTTTATAAAGAAGCTTTCTTCAATCTCAGTTACTTTGTCTGGGACTCTGATTTTCTATCTCTCTGTGTAATAGACAGGGTATGAGCACAGACTTATATAAGCCTGTGAATTCCAGCCATCTCTCTGTGTGTAACAACCACATACATACTTTGTATAGGTAGTTGTTCCAATCAACTACGGGTTTGATGGTCATTTTCAGCTGATCATCACACCATTTGATTGGTCAATTGTTGCAATCAGTTATGTATGAAGCATAGCATAGTTGTGAACTTAATTCTTGAGCTCTCAAACCAAATTCCTTTATAAATAGCTACTTTTTTGAGGCAATTTGTAGAATAACACTACCATTGTTTGTCAGAAGTATGGATATATATATATATTCATATCATGGTCATGTCAGAAGTATGGATATATATATATATTCATATCATGGTCATTATCACACAATATTTTGCTGGCAAAATTCTATATTTGTGAAAGAAATTGATTGCTTCCTCTTCTGAAGCAGATGATTCCCACCTTTTTATGCTCATTTTAAAAAATGACTGAAATTACAAAATTTCTAAAATACAAATGAAAGAATTTTAAAAATCACAGACAAAAATCTTGGAAAAAAATCTCAGCAAAACAATCGCAGTTTTTACATGGACAACATGATAGCACAAAAGACAGCGATGATAGCACAAAATCTCACAAGCAGCCCATTTTTTAATCTTGCAGGTCACCATATACATATCTTAATCATTGATGTGGATTAGTCATGCCAGTATTTTGGTTGCCATGCCATCATTAACTTAAACTTTGAATAGATATTACCTGATGGAAATGTCATTGGAGTAATACTGTAATGGTCAGATTCATATGTCTCATTCATATGTTGCAGAAATCAACCACCAAACCAAAGAGCAGCACTATAGGTAAGGTAAGCTACCAGCAGTCCTGGGTTTGAATATAGTTAGTCAGTTCCACAACACACTACATGATAACACACCTGATGCTACACCAGCGAAACATTCTTTAGGCATGAGGGTCAGGGAGATACAAGAGACTATATCCTTAAAAGTAACATTTTATTATAACATTAACCAATTCTTAAAAGCAGCAATATTTATGACATTTATATTTTATATCTATTATTTTGTTTATCGAGATGAGATACTATTATAACTGTGTGTCAAACAAATAAACCTTATGATGGCAGGCATATGATAAAACATTAAATTTAATTATAAAATAGACACAATATGATTATAAACTTTGGTATTGGTATTTATTATATCCAAGATCATTAACATTCACAGCTTGCTATGAATAATTATTTTACAGATTGTTAACTATCTGATCATCTGGCTATTAATGAATACAATTTTATTTATAATAGCATGCCTATGAGAATTATGATTTAGATTATAATGTGAGGTTTTAATTATAAGTGATACTCACAGTTGTGAACATTCCAAGCTTATTTGTAATAAGTATGAAATACATTTAATTTATGTAAAATAAAATAACTACTCAAGGGATTATATTTAAGAGTGATCACTGTAAAACAGTCGGAATATGGAGTCATAAACATAATGAAATAATAAACAAGATAGAAAAAGATAGGTGGTACTCATAGAAATGCAATGTGATAAACTTAAGATGCAGTACTTTGAAACTGCAGAGCCAATGAATAACCTATAAAAAAATGGGCTGACTTTATATCTAATGACCCCTTTGAGAATGGTCACATTAGCATAATCAGGTATAAGGGACCATGCTCAATTACTTCCTGATCACGTGACAAGATACAATGCACACAGAAACACTTAACTATGTCTGCCTTATGGGAAATGATATAACAGTAATCAAAGTGTATCCATTTAAATTTCAAGGTTTGAAGAGAAAATTTTGCATCTCTAAATCATAACACATATCTATAACATAAATATAAAATCAGAACCCTACTTTTAAAATTACACTTTAAATTTGATGACTCATCTCTCAATGCCCACATTTAATAATTTAAACTTTCATTTATGCTCTCAAATAATATTATTATTTGCTTTAATAGAATAAGTAAACCTAATTTGAAGAAATATAAGAGAATGTTTTAAAATCATATTATACATTATTACGCATGCTAATTAATACATCCACCACCCACCTATTTGTGGTACACTCACATTTATATCTAAATGAAGCAAGCACCAAATGAATATCGATTAACATGTAAATAAATCTTTATAAAAATGCAATATAGAGAGCGTACCAAAAAAAAGTAATGTCATGTTATATATGACTTGCTTTTTTTGATTATAAATCATTATAATAAATAACTGAAATCATTAAATATATTGTAGAAGTCAATTTTAGCTTAAGATTGAGCTTCATGGTTCCATCTACTAACCTGTGTTTAATCCCTATATCTCATCCCACTCTTTTAGTCATGTATATATGTTTTATGTATATGTTTGAGATGCGTGCCTAAAATTTATAAAGTGCAACTTTTCAATATATTATAACGATCGAAATGAAAGTGAAGATCGAATCTAACCACAAAAACAATATCTGCAACTACCAGGGCGCCATCTAGGCATTTGAGCCTAGAAAAATTTATAAAGTAGGCAGATACGCGCTGTTAAGATTCCACTTTATTTAAATATTCCGATCGTTAGCCCAAGTCACTAGCTCAGCGGAGATGCAGAGATAAAAATCTATAAATTTTATATCTTAAATATAAAAGAATAAAAGCCACTGCCAGAAATTAACACATAAAAATATTTATTTACGCACATATAAAATAACATTTAAATTTTGAGGAATAAGTTTAACATTTTAGATTTTTATATTAACTTTTAATTTTTCATTTAACTAAGTTTCAATGAGTTTAATATTTTATTTAGATAGTCAAGTATGAATAGACTACATAGATCTGCATTTGAAAAGAAAATATTCTTCCCTGATTTAACCTTAGGCAACAAATTTCGCAATCAACTGGTGCCAAACCGTCTGATACATTCATGTATTCAATGTAGCATGATACGACAACACAAAATACTATACTGTCGGGAATGGACATCTGAACAGTAAGTAGAATTAGAGAAGACATTGACTCTCCATCAACAGGGATGTTACATCTGTTGGCAAATAGAACAATAAACAAAAAACTCCATAGGAATGGACTGCGGTCTTCTGCCGACTTACAAACCCATCCATAGGCAAACAGAAGGTGTGTGGCGTATATATGCAATCCTGCCCATAGCAGACCTCATACTACATCTACTAATTACACGAATATATCCAATCCATTGAGCCAATTCAACCACGAAACGAATAACCTAAGATTACCCTCCCTTAATATAACTTTACAAAACTATATAGCCATTCACGCCCGACTTAAATTTAACATTTAAATACGTTCGCACAAATGCATTTTATAAAATTTGTTTTAAAATGTTGAGTACAGATCAGCTGCACAGATTCCATGGTCAAAAACATTACAAATTAAACACAACCGATCAAAATACAAAGTCATCAATAAACGTCACTTGCATAGGGAATATACAAATCCCATTAGCATTCATCGTAAGATGCTTGCAGTGATATCGTTGACATATATTCTAATCGAATGTGAAAACCACAACATTATCAACCACTAACGAATCTATGCAACATCTATACCCAACCTAAATTTCATCATTTAAAATTTAAACAATAAACAATTTATACAAGAAAAAAAATGGAAATGATTTTTATCAATCGGAAAACATATAAAATTAAACATTATTAATTTGATTTAAAAACTTACAAAAGTCAGATAAGAGTCCATTTTTAACATTTAAGTTGGTTTGTTTATCAATTTATAAAACTTGACGAAAGTTCTTAATTGATTTTAATAATTGTTCATTTCATATAGCTTATGGTAGAAGAGTCCAGGTTCCTGTTTTTAATTCCCATGACGCCTCCATTGGAAGATAATGTTCTGGAGATGGCAATAGCTGGTTCAAGGTATCACAGTCTTTTCCTTTTTTTAAATAGAGAGTGTGGTATGTGCGTCCTACCACCTCTCAAACCCACAATGCTGGAACTGCCCGAAAAAACTGTATTTCCCTTTTTATATTATCCACACGGATTCAATTAACAAAGCGTCACTAATCCATCACTTTCGTTAGGGTCCGAGTCAAGGCTTAGTGCTTCCATTGGTCAAGCTAAAATCTCTTTCTTCTCTTATCTAACTTTTCATCTGACTTTTTAATTACACAGCTTTTAGATAATTAATAAACAATCATTTCCATTTACAGATTACAGGAATTAATTAATACCTGTTTTTATTTTAACTTACGTTATTTTTTTATTAAAATATTTTTATATTTCAATCTTGTATTTTTTTATTAAAAAAAATACGTTCAAATACTTTTTTTTTTTGTTTATGAAAAAAATATTTTTAAAGTTTAGCATCTGTGCGAATATATATATATGTTTACCAAACATTTTAATTTTAGCGTTTAGTTTTTTCCTTTTATTTGCGAACTTTTAAGTTTTTATTTTAAATTAATGTAACGACATATTTATATATCGTTACAATATATTATTATTAATTCTTTTTTTATTAATTCTTTTCTTCACATTAAAAATACATAGGTGCAGCTCAAAATATATATATATATATATATATATATATATTATAGGAGCAAACATACTAATAAAATATTAGTTTTATAAACATTTTTACCATACGTCATATACGTCATTTATAAAACTTTTTCTTTTTAAATTGTTTTTTCTATTAAATTGTATATTTTTATAAAATCCAAGATGACAGATGCAACCGTTAATTGGCCAAAATTAATTAAAGGGTTAGGAATATAATATTGTTTCAGTCTTAGGAAGGAATTTTTAATTAACTTTTTACTTAAAACAAAATGAGGATTACGATTAACGATTTTACTTTAGTTATACACATTTTTGTCAAATCTATTTCCAATCTGGAAATAGATTTGAATATATTTTTGGAATGTTATCTAATGTTTGCATCTTCCACAAACAATAAACAAAAAGAACTTAAGATTTCTCTTAGATTAAAGATTAGATTTGAGCTAGAAATAAATTAAAAACATGCTTCAAATACCTGATCAGTATATAAAATGGGCCAATATTGAAAACCAACAAGATTAGCTACTATTGAGAGAACTGATTGCTACTAGATTCCATGCTGCTTTGAAATCTTAAAAATGATGATTGGGTAAATCCAATCACCTTCCTGACCCTTGTGGGGTCATCTTCCACTGCCATAATATCCTACTGCTCTAGAATGAAGGAAAAGCCTAAAGAAGGAACTCTGAAATGCTAAATAGAAGATTTCTGCCATCTAAGAACTTCATGATTCTTTCAATTGCCATGCACATGTCTGGACATTTTAAATTGGGCTCTTGAAATGATGCAAGGTAAACTATTTTCATATCACCACCATTGAAACTAAATCTGGCTAGCCTAACTAATCTCTAACCCTACTATCAAGTTTTCTCATGTATTATTTAACTTTGCCTTATTTTCTAATATGTAAATGTAATTTGCTCTTAAATAATTTCTATAAATTTAAACCTATCTCATATGCTCTAGCTTTTTCTAACTTTGGTGCGGTCATTTATTTATATGTATTTATTACTTAATTTTATATGTCTATTTTAATTATTATTAATATGTCAATCTCACTCAATCTGACAAGTTGAATTTCAAAATCTTTTCTTTCTTTTTAAGTAAACCTCCATTAATTAAGGTTATTAATGTCCCCTTAAAACATAATGCATTATTAATTAATATGCTCACCAAATTGTTTTTAGAGTCAACATTTTGTTTAGTATAAAAATTTATTATTTGTAACTCTAGATTCTACCTGGGTGAATCCAGAACTTTGGCTAATTAATGCTCTGAAACTTTATTTTATAAATGTTATTATTCACTTCTAAATAGGTGGCCTATTAGTTGTTTTCTATTACTGATAGTTTTCTTTTATTTTTCCTTACTCTTAAAATATCATATGCTTAAATATTCTCAGTTGTAAAATCTGCAAAGATGGGATTGAATTATATCAAATAGCAGAAAAGGAGGGGATCAAATTTTAACATATATTTTATTAAATGAAATCTCTCTATATATATTATAATGGTGTAACATATTTGTATAAATTATGGCATTCAAACTAGGGTCATTTATTTTTAAAGCAGTAAATATTATTCAATGTCATTAGTGACATTCATCTGTACTGCATTACTGACATCTGGCTCATCTTCATGAATTATATATATATATATATTACATGCTTCTAATCTGGGGGTTGCGACAAGATCGAATCTATAGATTTCTTCTCATGCCTTGTCCTGTGGGTAGTTGACATTCCCAGGAACACTTATTCCATATAAAAAGAGCCTCTGGCATTGGTGATTCCAGTACAGTCCTGGAACATGCTATGCCTATCAACTTTTCTCTAAGCACTGCCAAGGTCTTAGATTTCATTTTTTGTCCAGAAGCATGACTTTGTTTTTGAGTTCTCTGCCATTGTCAGTACTACCACACTTATTATTTCTTTTGCTTATGACCTCATTTTTGTGCTGTAATATTAAAATTGTGCTCTGTTCAAATATATGTAAACTCCAAATATTACTAGCTAGATTCATTACTAATATTATTTTAGTTTTATTATACAATCTTCCTGTCATAATTCATTGTTTCTGTATTTAAGAATTTATGCCTTGGGGTAAATAAAGTGTTCTTATTGTAAAGGTTAATGAAAATAATTTTCAATAAATATTTTGCCATATAACTGAATGTAATATTCAAATGTGTTTTACTTATTTTCATGACTGAAGTGGTGTGAAAATAGTTTACATTATATGTGTAATGAATCTTGGAACGCTCCTCAAAATAATATTTTAGTCACCATATTTCAGAACTGTAAACCAAAGCATTAATAGCAATCTTATATAATCTATTCTAATAATTGATTGACATCTTAATATTGGACCCAACAAAGATGTGTGTTTATTTATAGTATATATCATTTAATTAATAAAAGAGCATATGAGAAATAATAGCATGAATAACAATATGTAATTATCTACCACTTAGTAGACCACTCATTCACACACATAAATGTATATAAATAATTTGTCATTATATTAAACTATTTTTTTTATTATCTAACTTGTTTGAGTAGTTTGAATTTCTTTTTCTCCACTTCCAAACATACAGCCATGCGTATACATATTTTAGTTAAGTCATAGTTAATAGATGTCTCATTGTCTTTCACAATCTGCTAGTGGGCTGGACTTAAAAATAATTCTCATGGGCCATCATTGTTATGTTATCCATTAGGTGTTTGATCTGGGCTTGGGAAATGGGTTCAAATTCAAGCTGGTCCCTGACCTAAATATCAGGCTTGACTGGGTTTGAAGTATATTTTGTGCATTCCAGTTCATATTAGATGGATAAACATGTTTTGACCAGTACAATATATAACATTGGTATTAGTATGATATGCATTTGTTCTTTAGGTAAGTCATTGCATTGATAATATTTGGATAATTTCTGAACTGGCAATTTATCAAGTGGGAGAAGAAAGGGGAATATAATAATTGTCATTAATAGTCCACACAATATGGCAGCAGATTTTAATTACATTAAATTACTGGTAATGGATGAGCCTGATCAGAAATTATCTATGCATGGCATTATACAAGTAACCAAAACAAATGAAATATAAAATAAGTACACAAGATGACAGATAAAGGATTAGGTAAGTTAAACAATAAGAAAGAACAATTTTACAGAATTTATATACGTTAACATTTTAGTAAACAAATTCATAAAGGATAGCTATAGCTTTTAAAAGAAAATTTTAGAGTACTCTAAGAGTTCTTGGATACAGGTTACCTGTTTAAAATTAGATGATTGTGCACATTTAAGAATTCAGCCACTGATTGTTTGTTATTGGCTGTAGCAGCAGTTTTTTTTTCTTTGGAGATCATGTTGCACAGTGGTATAGATTGGCAATAGTTCACCAACAGTTCATTTTGGAAAGCAAGTATGAAGACTTGGGCAGATGGTAGACAATTCTGTGGAGAAGAATAGCTCCTCTGCCTCTACTCAGCCATTTCAAAGTGGAATCAAAATCTATGAGAAACGTCACTAGCCATGACAAGGTTATACAATCAGAATTTAAAGTAAAAAAGTTTTTTATATATATCTAGTTCTGTCCTTTTATACTCGTTCTGTTTCTTATCTATAAATTTGCAGATAGATTGAACATGATGTATAAAGTCCAGATGTTTTCCTCTCTTGTTCATGTCAGTGGTCGATCTGCAATACCCTCAGGTGAATCAATCTATTAGTAAAGAATTTTTTCACATTTTTAATTGAATCTGAACACTATGTCTATTTTTTGTCTAAATTTGTTTTTGTACATTATTTTAGTAAATTTTTCTTCACCTGATTACAAAATATAATACAAATTTTACATTTGAAGCCAATTAAGAAGTTTTCTAGGAATTTTAAGTAACCTAGTGTCTCCGACCAACCATGACTTTGCAAATATTTAAAACAAACAATAAGGATTTATATTTTTATAAATTTAAAACAGATTTTAATATTTATTACTTTAAAATAATATTATAGGAAAATTGACAAAATTAAGCTTTAAAGATAAATTTGAAAATTATTTAAAATATATTCTTTTGATTTACGTTTATATATGATTATTGAAGTATGTGTGTATTCATGGCACATTTGAACAGATGCTTACATAAATATTCATAATACTGTTATACATACACAATCTAATATCTAGGGCTTAAATTTAGGTAGGATGGAGATGGTAGGTGAAAGATGATAAAACAGGTGAAACTAAGATTTGAATTCGAATCGTACTGCTTCATCACATCATAGCAGGACTAATACTAAACTACCAAAATTGTTTTTTATATTAAAAAGTATTTTCTTTTTCTACATACAATAATTTATGTATATTAAATAAAACATATTTAAAATTAAAATTTAATATATTACATTTAGAAAAGACATTGAAATATTTTACAAATTATTATTATTCTTAAACATCTCTCAACATCTCAATAGTCACAATGAGATATTGGATGTAGATTTTTATGCAAGGGGGAAACAAACAATCCATATGTATTAGTTGCTAAAGCCTTATAACAGGTCCACTTTTGTTCACATTTGAATCTGGTGGATTTTCTGAAGCCCTCTGAAACATTACTGCATTCTTTACACAATCACCCAATAATATTAAAGGATACTGCATTTGAACAAGTAAAATATTTGACTAATTCAATAAAATGGAAAGCAATTATGATGGGTGAGTTAAATGTTGACCAAACAGACACCTAAAGCAGTAACATCTATATCTGAAACAAATCATATAAATCATTATCAAAGTAGCATTAAGAAAAAAGTGTTTCAGTCCAACATATTATATTCAATTATTTTCATTTGGATTTATTTTATTTTAAGAAGTGATTTAAATATATATAATAAAACTACAATAAAATATGCAACTATTTATTTTATACAGAGGAATTTAACCATTGTTGGTTTTTCAATGAAATGGCTGGTTGAATTGTTGGAAGGGTGAGAAGACTAAAGCCTGTCCATTAAAATTTAAGGAATTTCTATCTTAATATAAACCAAACACTAATTGTATATATGTGTGGGAGATTATGTTCTGGTTCAAAAGATGACTACTGGTTCTGCACAAAATATGCATATTGGGGATCATTCATCTTTTTCACATGTGTGTGATATGTATTGGTTGTTTGAAATGGAGTGGAGGATAAATATAGACTGAAAATTGTAAGTTCAAACCCTTCTATTTACTATATTAAACAATTCAGTATGCTGACTGAATACTTTAGTATTAGTCTTGCAATGTAGGGGAGATAGGATGCTTTTTCACTCCTGAAATAAATGTTAATCTTGCAATTACATCAAATTGAAATAAAATAAACCCTGCGATGCTATTCAATCTCATATGAAAACGTGTTTCAACATTTTCAGTTATTGCATTTTGATTTCAATTGTGTTTTTATTTGTGAAGAGTAAAATATGATGAGAACCTTTTTCCCAGAAAATTAATCAATCCAGATGAATTATCCCAGAGCAGTGGATGTTTGGTGGTTTATGTAGTGAGACTGATGAATGTTTTATCATCAAAATCTAAATAAGGACAGTGGAGACTCTAATGGAAGCCATCACGCATAATGTCAAAGAGGGTTCTACTATATATTTGGACTTCCGGAAGATTGACAAAATGGTTGGATTGACAAATACTGGTTACGAGCATTTTTGCATGAACCACACATATAACATTGTGTATCCTGAAACTGGGGTTCACTCACAAAACATAGAAAGATTGTGGTGTTCCATGAAAAGGAAAAATAAGCAGCAGTGAGGGACATCAAGGCAACACCTTGACTCAAACCTGGCAGAATTTATGTGGCATAGATTACACATAAATGACAACACATTCATTCCCTTACTCAATGACATAAAAAATATTTTCCCCAGGATAAAATGTTAATAAAAGTCTTATAATTTATAATTCTTTATTTTTTCTGCATTTTTTTTTTTTTTGGTATTTATATTACTTTCTTTTTTTTCATATGTCATAGCATCGGCCGGGATGCAAACCCACAACTGTCTGCAACCAACTATTTGCTTGCATGGCGGCTGCGATACCTCTCGGCTAACAATGCAAGACACCTTTTTTTTTAAAAAAAAATGTTTATTAGCATTTCTGTGAGAAATCCCAGCATACTATGCAATCATGTATTCAGTAAAACTACAATTTTGGAGAGAAAATTTTCAGTTGAGATCTAAATTTTGGATAGCAAAAGTAAATGTCAAATTTCTAGTTTCAATGTGACAATTCCTGTTACATATTAGATGGTATATATCCTATGTGTATATTTTATGTATTTTTGTAAATAATATTTAAAAAACAATAATTTAGTGTTTGTTTTGTGCTCATTTAAAGTAACATTTGGAAGTCATGTAATGGTGGTATTTTACATATTTGGGGTGTGTGTGAAAAAATATACTTTTTAAGATAGCAAATCAATTTGTTTTTTTATGTAAAATGTTTTTAATATTGATTTTACTATTTCTTTATATATTGTTATAAATTTTAAAGTTTTTAGTGTGAAAGTTGGATATTATACTTTAAGTGTGAAAATTGTATATATTTGTGTATGGCAAATCAATTTTTTTTTTTTTAAATGGCCTTTTTTGATATTCATTTCTTGCTCAAAATCCATTTCTTACACAAAATCATACATATCTTTCTTATTTTTTTAATACTTTTATTTGAGTATTAGTCTTGCAACATGAAGAATATATTAGATCTGCTGTGCCTTTTCAAATTTGTATCAACCTGCCAATAACTTTGTAAATTTTGTGAAAATATCATGTACAAGATTTGTATACACTGTAATGGTCAGATTCATGTGCTTCGTTAACATAGTGCAGAATATGACGACCACACTGAAAAGCAGCACCATAGGTAGAGAAGCTCCAAGCAGTACTGAGTTCGAACATGGTTTATCGGTTCCACAATACACACTACAAAACAACGCATCTGATGCTACATTAGTAAACATTTCTTTAGGCATGGGGATCATGGAGATGCGAGAGACTCGTAGACTTTATTTTTGAGTTAGCTATATATAATATTAATATTAGATATTTATATTTTAAATAATCGAGGAGATATTATACTGAAGGTGTGTCGAATAAATAAATATATGTTGGCAAACGTATGGTTTGAAATTATTTAATTATAACATTTAAGATTAAAATTATTTAAAGAAAACATAATTATATTATACATTCAGTAGCGGTATTGCTCTGATACTGTTACATTTTCAAAGATACACAATTATTTGGCTGATGTAATCTAGCTACCTGAATTCTTGAGTAAGTATTTCAAGATCATGCCTTTGGGGATTTAATATCTTTGCGATGCATGAGTCTAAATTAGGATTGATAATAGCAGCTGTGGTCATATATTTTATTTAATTAAATAAGATATTTATAAGTGATTAATTATGGGCAGACAATTATTTGAGAATGAATGTATGTCATTAATGCAGAGATGAAGTCATACATGGGATAATAAAATTATTAATAAGAAACATGTGGTATGTTTAGAACTGCGATGCGAGTGTGGCAGTACATTAAAACTACGAAGCCAATGGATGAGTTTAAAACAACAGGCTGGCATTTGCCATAGGCCCAAAGGTAAGATGTCACATAAGCATAATCAGGTGCAAAGAGTTCATGCCGCTTACTCCCTGACTGCGTGATGGGCATCAAGCCTATGGGAACATTCATTATGTCCACTTGTGTAGGATGACTGGGATTCAGTAAATCCTGTAGGATCCGGGATATCCAAGGCTCATAATGGGTTATCACATCTCTAAACTGTAACACATATATAACTCACATTATATTTTGTTAAGATTTAATATAAATTTATGACTCGGTCCTTCATTACCAACATTTAATAAATATTATTTGGCTCTCACTGAAATGCACTTAATGGATTTATTATTTAAAATTAAAAACAAGTATAAAAGCAATAGGTAAGTTGGGTGGGTATTAAAAACTAATATGTCTGCCACTTGCTATGTAGTAGACCCCTGCATTTACAATAAATGAAACACTGACTGCATGTTGATTTATATGAAAATAACAAAATAATTTATAGAAATACATATTAATTATATGATTTATAGGACATGCATCCACTGTTTCAGGCAATAATGTATTTGTATTTAGAGAATTATGGAGATTTCTGAGCCAACCAGCCAACATAAGTATATAAAAAAGAAATATATTAGTAGATTGCTGTACAAGATGGTAACCGTTTTGATTAAGATTTATATTTAAAATTTGGTGAGGTCCAATCGGAAATCTTATAGGCATGCTATCATTAGATAATAAAAAATATATAAAATTAGAAATATGTCACCAAGAAATAGACAGAGTTAGGTAAGATAGATTATTAAAAGAAATTATACATAATAGATTTACAATTAAATTTACCAATGAACAATTTATATAGATTGAGTTATAGCTTATGGATAGAATTTATGCCTTGGGTACAGGTACATGTTTTATAAAAAGCTTTTCATGTTTCATGGTAAGTGGCAATTGTTAGTGAGTTTAACAGCAGCATTTCTTTCCAGCTCTCAGGTTATGGACTTATTTCAACAGCAGCAGTTCTTTCCAGCTCTCAGGTTATGGGTTTATTTCAATAGCAGCAGCAGCTTTCTGATTATTTGGTGGCAGATTCTCATGACTTAAATTTGTGAAGGGCACATGTGGAGGTTTGGGCCTCTGATCGAGCCATCTCCAGGGGGGAGACTTGTCTGGTTGCTTTCTACTGGATCATCTTATTCTGGATGAAAAAGTTTAAGATCTATATTTCTCTCAACTAACAAGAGCACAGCACAAAGTCTAATAATAAAGTTTTTTAAAATCCAAAATGTTCTCTTTTTCTTTATCTTATCTTTAATATTTAAACAGCATTAAACTGTTGCACATGCACTTTGGATTTTAACTATAAAAATGAATGAATACTAACACTTCAAACACATGATAAAGTCTTTGGAAAATATAGAAAGACCATTTATCTTTTCAAACCCAAATGCTTTTGTATGGGTGAATCTTAAGTGTTTGAAAATGAAAGCATGAAGATATTAAATAATCACTTTAAATTACTTTTACATGCTTGAATGAATGACGCTAGTGAAATTTACTAGAATTTACGATATGTCATTCTTATTTGAAATTAAATGTATGTAAATAAGTCAATTATTTTATATAGTGTGATGTTTATAAACTGTAATATTTAAACAGCATTAAACTGTTGCACATGTGCTTTGGATTTTAACTATAAAATGAATGAATACTAACACTTCAACACATGATAAAGTCTTTGGAAAAGATAGAATGGCCATCTATCTTTTTGATCCCAAATGCTTTTGTATGGGTGAATCTTATCTTATCTTTGTAATCTTGTTCTAGTTTATTTTTACTTCCATTCATTTGCCCTGAGGAGAATCAATGCATTAACAAGAGTTTTTAGATTTTAATTAATTCAGAAAGCTACAGTTCTATTGTTTAGGTTTATTTTACCTTTTTACATTTTATTAATTGAAACTTTTAGGGAATTTTTCTAATTAATCTATCATATCTCTCACCGACCATGACTTGCCAAATTTCAAGTAAAAAGAGATTTATAATTGATTTTTACTTTTCTTTGAATTAAACTCTATTTTTCAAAATTATTTAAAATACGATTTTTAATTCAGCAATATATTACAAAAGTTTATACTTTGAAATAAATAGCTAAAGTTATATCAACAGTATATAACTAAGAGAGAAATGTAAAATTATATCACAATTTGTTTATTATTATTTCAATTTGTTATCGAAGTATGTGTGCGCTTACAGTGAATTTTGCAAATTTTTATATATTTTTAATATAGCTACACACACAATTCGATATCAAAAAGTTTAAAATTAGGTAGAATAAAGGTGGTGGGTGAGACATGATAGAAAAAGGTGAAACTTAAAAGATTCAATGTGAATCTTACTGTTTCAGCACATTAATTGTTTGCAAATTTTAGCAAAAAATACCATATATAAATCTATGCACCAATGCTATTTTGGTCAGATCACAAGATTACAAAGGTATCAGCAGATTGATACGAATATGAAAAGGTAATAACAGGCCTAATGCATACTCTGTGTGGCAGGACTAATATTAGAAGTCCCCTATTTGCTTTGAATAGTTATTTTATTTTTACCTCAACCATAATGCACATTTTCTTCCTAAAAATAATTTTTAACACATTATGTATAACTTTGAATATAATGCATATTTTTATATTGCATTTTTTATTTTAAAAAACAAGAAAAAAATTTACAAACTTTATTTTAACAATATACTATAAAACAAAAATAAAAAATAATTCCAAGTAACAAAGTGATCAAAAAAGAAGAAAAATATCTCATGGTAAATAATTCATTGCAGCACTTTTGTAAAAAAAAAAAAAACATTAATAAATACAATAAAAAGTTGTTAAAAAATTAATATTAAAAATGAGGTTTTATTTATATATTTATATGAAGTATACTTAAAATAGAAAACAATATGACATTGGTAAAATAACAAAATTATCATAATTCCTGATCCTAGATCGGCCCTCTACCAACTGTACCAAACTGCTGAATTATTGAGCAAATAGAGCTTAAATGAAATGAATAAATAGAATTCAATATTATTACTAGAAAAGAGTTAGTCAGTAATAAAATAAACTATACTATATTTACAAAAAATCTAATGTTGCTTTTTATCATCATATTATAAATTGGTTCAGTTAAAAAAAAATTTTCTTTTATATGTGAAACAAAGGCAGTAAATTAATCTTCCCCAGGTTATGATTTAAAAGCACTCTAAATGTTGAATATAGAATCAACTACAAAAATTCCAAAACAGTTTTAATCTTTTTCGCTGTCTTTTTTCTTTATTTAATTAATGTCTTAATAAATTATCTTATTTTTCAATAATATATTTTAAGAATGTTTTTATATAATTATCCTGTTTTAACACGTTGTGAAAAACAATGGTCTCTATCTGACATGGTGCTCTGGAATGCAATGGCTAATACTATATTTTTTATTGACCACAATTAGTAATTGTTTCATAAATATTATGCTAAATTTCTCTCTCTTTATTAGTGATAAAATATACGATTTTTTTTTGAAATTACAACTAATAAATAATGTTAGTTAAATTTAATAACTTTGTTTATTGAGTGATTATTTCTCTCGTGAATTGAATGTGATGATAAAAAGTTAAAATATGCAGATAAAAACAGCCTTTAAATAACTCACTCTTCCTAATGATTTCTCACACAAAAATAGGAAAAAGTCTTTAACCAATGGCTGGCCAATTATTTACTGAACATACATATCTAAGTGATTTTTCAACCTTGTTTAACCCTTTATTTAATAGCTAAATACCTTTTACTGATCAATGTTAAAATAGTTGACTGAATTGGCTAGAGCCAGCTGTTTGGAAAAATTCTAAGTTTGATTAAAGCATTAAAAAATAAAATTTTATGAAGTCTACATTCATACCCAAGATATAGGAAGAATAGGCAGAGACAAGCTTACTGCATATTTGAATCCATTTCCTGTCTGATTCAAGCCTTTTTAATCTCTCTTCTCACTGCAATTGTTGCAGTGGTTTTTTTTTCATTTGCAATCTTTAAATAAAATGGTATGATTTACTTGGCAGTAACAGCTGATCTTATAATATGACCTTTTTATTTTATTGATAATCATTTTACCTACATTGAAAGCACCAACATTCTGGAAAGCTTCGTCTGATCTCATTGGCTAATTGAATTTAAATAGTCACTTTGTAAATTAATTTTATAGTAGTTTACATGTGCTGTCACAAGCTTATTACTATACATCCTCCATGGCAGCTGTTTTAACAGAGATGTTTTCAAAGGATGCACATAAAGGTAATCTGTTAGGGTTTGAACAGAGACTTACTTG
>JAQFVV010008316.1:0-34440 GCA_028023455.1 Epiperipatus broadwayi
ATATATATATATATATATTAATTAGATTAAGTCATCTGAGAAAATAGAAGTTCCACTATTAATTTTAAACTGTTTTCCTGCAATAATAACATCCTTAACGGTTTTACCAATTGCCTCTCTACCACTTCCATGTAGTATATTCATCTCAAAAAGAATAAATTTTATTTCAAACTCACTAAAAACACTATTCTCTCTTTAGAGAAAACTAAATGTTGAAATGATCATTCATTGGCATCCTTTCAGCATTGAAATACTTTTTTTTATAAAGTGATATGTCTCAATATTCATTACATTATAAAAAGTTTAAATGTTACTTTCCCAAACAAAAAGATTTTGATTTATAATAAAAAAAATATCTTGATTTTATTTAAACCAACATCCTTTTATTGATTAGAATGAACTACTATAAGATTGGTCACATGATTCTCTTGTAATGTAGAATAAGAGAAACTATTAACTATTTTATGTTTCAAGGTACTGAACTATAAAAAGGCAAAATTATTGCCTCTACTATTCCTAATATCTTCATTAAATGTATTTACAATAATTTATAAAGATTTGTCACAAATTTTACAGCACAATATTTATCCTTTTTATCCTATAGTTTCTAAGGTATTATTTGTTTTTAATGCCAATCTCCCTAAGTTCAAAACCCTTTTGTGATGAAATTAAAGATAAATATATTAATCAAGATATTGACTTATCTAATACTTAATCAGTTACATGGAAACTTTTTATTACTTTCAGATTTAATTGAGAATATATATTTTATATAGTGCTATATAAAAAAAAATTACATATGTTTAATTTTAAATAAGAATGGCATATCATAAATTCTTGAAAATTTTGCAAGCATCATTCATTTAGGCACAGTAAAAAGTGATTTAAAGTCATCATTTAACATCTTCACAGTCTTATTCCTAAATGCTTAAGATTTGTCCCTACATAAATGTTTGGGTGGAAATAATAGCTGGATTCATTCTATCTTTTCACAAAGACTTTATCTTGTGTTTGGAAAGTGATAGTATTCATTTATATAGTTAAAATCAACAAAGCACATGTGCATGAGCTTAATGGTTGATTATTATTACAGTTTTAAAAAAAAAAACATTGTGCTATATAAAATAAATATCCTATTCATATATGTTTAGTTTCAACTAAGAATGATGTATCAAAAATTCTAGTAAATTTTGCAAGTGCCATTCATTTAGGCATAGTAAAGGTAATTTAAAGTCATTGTCTAATATCTTCATGCTCTCATTTCCAAATACTTAAGGTTTGCATGTACTTAAATGTTTTGGTTGAAATGATATGTGGATTCATTCTATCTTTTCACAAAGACTTTATTTTGTGTTTGGACATGAGAGGATTTATTTATAGTTAAAAATCCACTTAGTGCATTTGCATTAGCTTAATGGTTGATTATTGCTATTACTTTCATATTTGTACAATCATATAGGTAAATTATATGTTTGGGTGGTTTATTTAACCTACAAAATTTATTTTATAATGTTATTTGTGCACTGAATTATTTTTTTTAATATTAATTTCCTTCTGAATTTTGTGTATGTAGATCCCAAATTATCTATGTAAATTATTATACCAGAATATCATATAACCTATAATTATTAAATATAATACTATATTTATATAACTATAAATTGTTCCTTGTAACATTCATAATTTTATTTTTAAATTTAAAACCATTGACAATTTAAAATTTGTATTGTAAAAGTAGGTATATGAAAAAAATTAGAAATATCAAATTTATAGACTTGTAGATGGCTTGTGGGAAAAATACACTGAAAATATAACAATCAACAATTTAAAAAATAATGCCAATAAGAAGATGCCTATTTGGTAAGAAAATTATGAAGAGGCAAAGTATGAAAGACAGAGAGAGGGGTTGTGAAAGTCTTGCTTAAAACAATTGAATAATATAAAATGAAAAAGATAACAAAGGCTTTGCATAATTAAAATAATATCCTTAGTTTTGGTAAATAGGACACAAATAATTACTATTTTGTCAACTATCTTTCTAAAAAGAAGTTGTACAATTACAAGTTGAAAAGTTATGACATGTTTTTCTTTTCTTTTATTTTTTACAATCTCATATCTCATTGGTTTGGTTTAAGAAGCATCTTAAAGTTAGAAATTCTCTAACATTTCAAATATTTCTAAAGTCTAAATGGATTCAAAAACTGTATGTTTTAAATATGGCAGATATTTTTTTAACTATTACAACAGTAGACTTTTCTACTAATTTCGTAATGGTGTGAATTATTATTATGTATTATCATGCCCCATGAAGTGGATAATCTAATTTGTAATGGTATTACTTATAATATAACTAATTATATTAAGTGAACAATAACCCATCATGTTTGGACATCAATTTTGTGACATAATCAATAAACTATTATTACCTCAGATAGCTGATTAAATTCAAACAATGTATTAGGGTGTCAATTTCTGTAACAACATAAATATATTGACATGAACATCCAATAATAAAAAAAAAAACGGTTTAACACTTTCAGATATCAATTTTTTAATGGTATAAAGATATTCATAAATTAAATAATTTTTTAAGACCTAATTCAGATATCAAATGTACTAGTATGAGGTATATATAAACTAATGATTAAAGAAATATAACTTATAAAAGTTCAATTAATGTTGAGCACCATATATATATATATATATATATATATATATATATATATGGTGCAACATTAATATATATATATATATATATATATATATATATTAGCTTAGTCAATTGGTATTTAATAAAACAGTTTAACTTTTACTAGTTATTTTTCATTGTAAATGAAAGATAACTGATGAAATAATATACTAATACAATAAACTATTAAAAGTGTAGGTATTTATTCCATATTTAGATTATTAATATTTAATATGTAATATAAAGACTATTGAAACTAATATTAAAATATAGTATAATAAATAACTATAAATAAGCACAAAATCCAATTTTAATTAATAAAAAAAATTATTAATAAAATAAACTATATATATATACATGTGTACTTCACAATGTGTATATATATATATATATATATATATACACATTGTGAAGTACACATGTTGTCATCTATAGTTTCTTTGAAGGGTATAAATAGCTAAATAATAAAAACAATCAAAGGTCATCTCTTTAATAAAGGGAAATTACTGTTTTGAATAAATCTGAAATAAAGGAACCATTTACTTTTTAAATTGTAAAGTGAAATATTTTAGTTTAAATTATTGCTGAATGATAACAATGCCTTATTACAATTAGAAGAGGCACATGATCAAAAGGTATTGTATAAAAAAAGAAAAAAAAAACTGCATTTTGTATTGCCATAGCTATAGAAATGATTGCAGCAAGAAGAATACACATATTGTCTTTTTGTGCTTTAAATAATAAAAAATAAACATATTGTCTTTTGCTTAATATTTTGTGTTACTTTATACATATATTTAGAACATATAACAAAGAAATATGGACTGTGAGTAAGACAATGCAAAAAAAGGGTATGGGTTCCCCCTTGAATTTGATATTTTGATGATTAAAATGAAATAGATATCACAAGCACTATGCTGACTGGCATAAAGTCAAGATAATTTAATTCACTTTGGATTGTAGCATTAAAATCAATAAATAATTGGATATCATTTAAAATTCAAATTGATTATAAATCTTATGCTAAGCATTACTGAATAATGAAACACCAGCTGTAGTTACATATATAGACATGCAAAACTGTGGTAACAGACACTAATTAAAACCTTAACAGTCAGGTAAAATTCATTTATAAAAAAAAAAAATGGTATAAAGGAAAGAAAAAAATATTTATTAAAGTTTTGTTTTCATTAATTATTATATTAGAATAACCTACTTGGCATTAATTGTCATTTAAAAGATATATATATATATATATCAAATCAAAACTACCCCAAATCTAAAATTAAATATTAAATTAAATAATTTTAGTGGGGTAGCTTTGTTTCAGAAATATCAATTTTATAAAGATTATTTGAGTGTTGGATACTCTGATAAATTTGTTAAAAGTATTTTATTTAATAGTAATATTTGTAAGGATGTAAAGGTTAAAGAAAAATATGATTTTATTTCTTTGCCATTTAAATTGTCTTTTTATAGAATTGTATGTAGAAATAGTAAATTGTTTGGAAATAAGAAAATTGCTTGGAAAAGGGGTGTTACATTGAATAATTTATTAAATAATACAAAAGAAGTTTTTGATAAAAAGACTATTCCTGGTGTGGTATATTTTATTCCTTGTTTATTTTGTAAGAAGGTTTACATAGGTCAGAGTAGTTTGAGTTTAAATGAAAGAATAAAGGTTCATAAAAGTAGAGTTAAAAATAGATATCTTAGTTCTGCTTTGTATGTCCATGAAAAAGATACAGGCCACACTATTGATTTTGATGAAGCTAAAGTTGTCTTCTTTGAGAGAAATGAAATCAAAAAAAGAATTAAAGAGTCTTTATTATTGAAAATTTATTATTCTGAAGCAATTAACTTATTTAAGAGTTCTTTTAATATTAAGGGTGGATGGGAAGTGAATGGATTTGTGGGTAGTTTTTAATAGTATATATAATGTGTGGTTTTTTTTTTTGTAGTTCTTTACACTTGATAAGTCTGCTTGTAGCAGTGAAACCTTAGGTTGTGTTTTAATATTATTTTTATGCTGGTTTGGTTTAATTTTAGATTTGGGGTAGTTTTGATTTTATATTGACTAGTTTAGCTTTATGCTTGTAATGTTTATATATATATATAAATATTAAAGTCATTTTGTTGCTTTGTTTAAAGACTTTATACTCAACTCTTTTATGACTGTATGTGTTATAGTTTAAATGTATATCACGTCTATTAATTGAAATTATATAATGAAAATAGGACTTATAAACTATATGATAGGATATTAGTTTGCAGTTGGTAAATTAGAATTATAATCTTTATTTTACCCATCTTAATGAGTTAATGCTTATCTTAATAAATTTACATTATTATTATTAACTCGGATAATTCGATTTGCCTATTAAATCAATCATTATAAAATTGTTATAAAATTGTTTTATTACATAATATATTTTATAACAAAGATAATTTATTTTGTATACCACTCTACACATTGTCATCACATAAGTCATAATTTATTCAAAGGTATCTTCTTTGCCAGGCAAAATATACATCATATGGACTCATTGGTGCTCTTTACAAATTTATGAGTCCATTGTATACAAAAATTTAAACTTCCGTAGAAAATATTTGTAAATCAAAATATTTATTTATCTATTTTAGTTATTTTATTTGCAAATTATAACATTTCATGCACTATATTTAGATTGTCCAAATAGTTACTATATATGTGCAGACACCTACTGGTTGATGATTTATTTATTATATGTGTTTTCCCAAATCTATGATTCACTTGCAAGACAGAGTTGTCCATGCTCATTTATATTTTATTTTATATATGCAAACTATTCAATGAACAACACTTATTTTAATTTTATATTTTGGCTGTCTTTATTACTTTTTTTATTATATTTGGCTCATTCAATTTTCATAGAAAAAAATATTGCTATTTATCAAACAATGCTGCTTAATTATCATAGTCCTCACATATCTTAGAGATTAGTTTGTTTTGTTTTTTTTTTACATTTGGCTTGTCCAAATTCATTGTGCATAATATTAATAATATATAAATCATGATCATCATCAACCATTATCAATACACTGCAGGATTAAGGTCTCTCCAAGTTCAATCCATCTTGTCCTATCTTTAGCCTCTCCTCTGCACATCACCCCTGCACACTTTCTTATTTCATCCATCCATCTCAGAGGTGGTCTTATTCTATGTCATTTATAATCTATTGGAATCCAATTCAAAATTTCAATTGTTCATCTATTATCATCTCTTCTAGCAATATGTCCAGCACAACTCCACTTCAAATGAGGTCAGTAATACATGTTTGTTCTCTCAACCATACATAACATTTTCAATCTCTTCTTGTTACTCCCAACATGCATCTCTCCATACTTATTTGAGTGGTCTGAAGTCTCTGTATTGCACTTCTATTAAGTGTCCAAGTTTCAGATCCATGGCAAAACAAATGTATTAAATACCTTCCTTTTCAAACACATAGGCATATATTCTTTTAGTATCAAGTTATTTCTAACAAAAGCACTCCAACCAAGTTTAATTCCATGATTAATTTCATCCACTATGTTTTTTTCTGTATTAATAACCTGATCAATGTATTTGCAACTTTTAACTTCTTCTAACTCATCATAATCAATCTTTATTTTCATACTTTGAAAAAAAATCTATTAAACATTAGTTTAAAAATTTAACATTTATCTTTAGTCCTACTTTTCTACTTTCATCTGATAACTCCTGCAATATTTCCTGTAAATCTAAAGCATTATTTGCAAAAACAACTTCTTCATCTGAAAAATCTAAATGACTTAAATAATCTCCATTTACTTTCACACCTTTAGATTCCCATTTTAATCCACAAAATACTTCTTGCAGCACTGCTATAAAAAGTTTTGGAGATATGGAATCACCCTGTCTTACACCCTTTTCAATGTTGATTTTCCTACAATCATTATGTAATCTGATTGTTGATGTTGCATTTTAATAAATATTCTTTAAAATATGACAATATCCTGGATCTACACATTGATGATCTAATGCTTTAATCACTGAAGAAATGTTTATAGAATCAAATGTCTTTTCATAACCTACAAATCCTAAACATAATGGCAACTCATATTCATTTGTCCTTTCTATAACTTCTCTCAATACCTGGATATTATCTATTGTACTAAACCACTTTCAAATCCAGCATGTTCTCTTGGTTGGTGAAAAATTTTTTTTTAGATGAATTGTAATTATTTTAGTAAAAATTTTGTATAAACTGATAAGAGACTGATATATCTGTAATTTCTAATATCTTCTTTACCACCTTTTTTAAATATTAATATTAATACTGCATTCTTTCAATAATCTGGTACATCTTTATCATTTAGACATTTGGTATATAACTTTGCTATTTTTTTTCTATTTTTTCACTTGCTTCTTTTAATATATCAATTATAATTCCATCATTACCTGGAGCCTTCCCTTTATTCATAAATTTAATTGCATGTCTCACTTCCTCATTCAAAATTCTGGGCAATTCGGAAGATATAATAGGTATAGAAGGCACTTGTTCTTTATTACTATATAATTATTGATAGGTCTTCTACACATTTCATTACGCCTTCTCTCTTTTTAGTAATAATTCCATCTTTTTTTCTTATTGCAGATATGTTTTCTACCAATACCAAATTGTTGTTTTACACTCTTTAAACTTTTATTCTCTTCTACAGCTTTCCTTGCTAGTTCACAATTATACTTTCTTATATCATTTTCAACGCTTTTCGCATCATTTTACAAAATTCAAGATATTCAATTTTTTTTAATGTATCATTGTTGTATATCCTCATATTCCTTCTTTTCTTCATAAATTCTCTAGTCTCAGTAGAAATTTTATTGGGCAATTGCTGCTTTTTTTTACCAGCTACCTTTGTTGGCTAATGCGTGTTGGTGAGCAGCCCATCCATGTTCATATACTATATGAATAATCACATAGTAATAACAGCAGCAAAGACAAAACGTATGGAGTGGACATTAGAAATTTGCTCTGCTTGGTTTCTTTAAGGTCTCCAAAAGGAATCAAAGGTTTTCCTTTCAGTTAATAGCAGACTCCTTTCTGCAGCCATATATATGTATATTAAAAATTCATATAACATTATAATACTAGCCAAAAACAAAATTTCAGTAAATTTTTTCCACAACCATGGTTACATATATTAACAAATAGACTTTACAAATAAAATTCAACTAAACATACAGCATATACGTATACAGACCAACATATTCTTCCCATCAGTTTCTTCCAAAACTAATTTTCTTTAACAACAAAGAATGCAAGAGATTGATGGCCTCAGTTTTTAAAAAAATATCACTGTAGTTTCTTTTATTATTGTTTTCTATTTATTTTTTTAATATATAAAACAAAACCTCTGCATTGTCAAATAATATTTTATGACCTTATTATGTTCATAAATATATTAAGTTAAGTTATGACTGATTATATTTTTAAAAAAAAGTATTTGAGCAAGTTGAGGGATAAAGTATTAAACATTTTTGTGTGTTTCTTTAATTAGCTTTTTTAAGGGAAGAATGGGGAGAAAGATAATTTTTGGAATTTGAAGAAACAAAAATGTGTTTACAAAATAGCCCTCCATTATCTAATACTATACTGACATATAAATTACTTCACCTCCAATTACCTAGCAAATCTAAGAAATTTCCTTACAGAGAAATATCCACAATACAAAATTTATATCCTACATTACTAGTAGCTTTTTAATAAAAACAACAAAAGATATTATCATTGAAAATTTAGGATCCATTGGGGGTGAAGGTATTGGAGACAGTTCTGAAAGATAGAATAGAGTTATTTATATTACTTATGTTCTCTAAATGCCAATTTGCAAAAAAGAACTCCACTAATCAATCAGCCTTTATATTTTGAATTGTTATTGACACAGTTATAGTAAAGAAATAATATGGCCCTGTTGTGATTCAGCTGAATATTAAATCTCGTTTAATATAGTTTCTATTTACATTCTGATTAACCCTCTAGTTGACATTAATATATCTAAAGTTTACATTTATGTCTTGAGAAATTTGCTTCAAAACAGGGAGATATGTTTTACTATAAATGGATGAATATCACCACCTATTATTCCAATTGTTCTACACCTCAAGGTTCTCCATTGAGAACACTTTTTCTCAATATACATAAATCCTTTCCTAACAGCTATTGAAAAAGAAATATATTGTGGCCTTAAATAATCAGTATAAGTGTGTTGCTTACATGGATGATATTGCAATTTTTTTATCATCCAGTAAACAAATTCCACATTATAAAATTGCTAAAACTATATACTAACAAATTTATACTTATGTTTAATATGAAAAAATCAAGTGCATGGTAAACTTACACAGGACACCATATTATAGAACCTTTTAAATAAAAACCCAGCCATCCTTTTAGACTTTCCATTTTACTTAAATCACACACAAATGAGAAAAAAGTATTCAAAACCAACTAAAAAATAAAATATAACATATAATGAACTCCCTAACAAAAGCTTATATCTCTTGATTTATTAAATGTTTCATTACACAACATGCTAATTGCGACTAGAATGATGTATTATACATCAATAATAAAATATACAAAGAAATTTATTAAAAATAGTCACACACTTCTGAGAAAACATCCCTGGGGTAGAAGGAATACATCAATCACAATCCAAAAACTCATGTGTCTATTGGCAAGCAATGTTCTGGGTCTGCATTCAATAAAAGTATTTTAAATACAAAAATTATTTAATATCATCTCAAAAAGTAGTGTGATGTTTCATTACCTGGAGGTAGCATTTAAGATCACACCTATTCTACCTCCACTTACATGATATTTAAAGGCCATTAGATACTTAATCTTAGAAATAATTTTTTTTGTCTGTATTCCTCCAAAGGGTAAATATCAATATTGTAAAGTATATTTATTATTTCCCCAGCTGCAAAAATTCATGAAAAGTCTATGTTTGAACTTACAAATAAACACCTATGTCACAAATTTAGATATTGGTTACTTGAGCATAAATTCTTTGATTTTCCAGTTAAAATAAACTTAGAAGCATTACCTACCAATTTTATTTACAAATACAAATCACAGATTCAATCAATAGATGATTGCTGTGGTCTTCATAAAAAAGAGTCTGAAACTCTATGTTACATTGATTTCTCATGTTCTAGCTTTAACCAGATCAGGGCAGAAATAACAGTTATATTTAAGAATTAAAACAGGCAAAACTTTCCATACAGTAGTGCCACTCAGTGCAAGCCAGAGTAATCTATGGATGCCAGAAGGCTTTTATGTAAAATCCCTATCTAGTGCCTACTCATCCAATATCCCCAGACCAGTTTCTGGCTTGTGGCCTTGAATAGGCTCTAAATAGGGATTTTATGCACAAGCCTTCCAGCATCCATTGATTATGCTGGCTTGCACTGAGTGGCCAAACTGTATGGAGAGTTTTGTCTGTTTTAATAACAGTTACAACCAAGCATATTAAATAGTGATCATGTGATGTTTAGTAGTTTATATTTAAGAATAATTATATAAATATTGGATATATGTTGAGAAATTTGGTAAAGGGTTTTTTTCTCGAATGTATGTGCTGATATTTTTGTTCTTTATGCTATGTGGTGCAAGTTGCATTTGTGTGTATAAAAACAATTCAAGAAGACTACTAATTGCTTTTAGGAAAAAAATAGAAACAATAAGAGATAGAAAATTTGCTGAATACAAGGTATATATAAAAATCTGATTGGGACTCTGTCAATCTTCAGAGCTATAGCATGGCAACATGCCTCAGTAATAATATCTGTGTTTACTTTAATTGATTTGTTGTATCTAGTCTCTATGATTTAAATAGTGTTGGAAAAAGTTAATAAGTGCAATATTATGTTTTCTTTTCAAAGAATGATTAAAATATCTTTGAAACATAAATCTAGCATATATGTAAACTTAAAAATAACTACTTTTAGCAATTTATTCCATCATTTTTAACAAATATATGTTACTTTATAATATTAGAGTAAAATATAATTAATACTTTAAAAAAAAAATAGAACAAAATGAACTAAAGAATACCTGCAAAAAAAAAGAAAACATAAAATACATATGAATTGTTTTACTGATAGAATTGCAGATCTCTGCTTAGATTCTGAATATTACTTTGTTAGTATTTTCATGAAGGATTTTTGAATAAGCATGGCAAGATATGAAAAGTGAAAGTTAGATTTAATACCATTTTGCTATCATAATGCAATTCACATTGTCCAGAATGGTCATTTTTTCAGATATTGTCTTAGAGATAGGCTGATTCTTCAGTACAGCATATGATTAGAGATGCCATAATTGACTAGGTGGCTTCTTATTTTGGGAATTACAGCATGGCAAGTCAATAGCCTGAGTTTATTTATGATGGCAGGAACCTTGACACAGATACATGGATCAGCAGTTTTCAGATGGGCAGCAATTCACCAACTCCATTGGGATTCCAAACTCAAGCTCCCAGAGATGACAAAAGGTAAGCAAACACAAGCTCTTTACTCACTGATCATTCTGTGTGACTTCTATGAGCCAATTTTGTTGATCTTGAAGTAATTAAACATCAATTAACACCTTTTTACCACCAGGCCAAATATTAAAAAAAAAAACATTCTTGTACATATGGAATACAAAGTGTTTATCATATTTTCCTTAATTAGATACATTTCAATAACAAATTTGAAAGTATCTTTGACCTACAATTAAACTGTCTTTATAAATTTTATAAAAATGTTCAGGAAATTTTAATTAGTTGAATTTAAATTAATTGTTCATCAGAATTTTTTAGAATCTCAGCTAACCCTTTTTGTACACACATACACAAGCCTTTAATAAATTTAATATAATAAAATTGAATTCTTATTAGTCTTTAATATTTTTTTTTAAAAATAAAATTCAAAATTTCCTTATAACAAGATTTAAACTGACTTAAATATAAATTGACATGAAGAATATACATAGCATCATATCTTTCCAGCCAGAGAACAAAAAAAAAGTGTTTGCTTATCTGAATGGTCAACCAACATAACTCTGGTTAAAATAATAATTGCATATAAAAACTATATTTTTAAACATTTATATAAAAACACACACAAACAACTATAAAGCATTAAAAGGGATTTTTTTTTTCAAAAAAAAAAAAAAAAAAAAAACTGACAAAAACATTAATTGTAAGTTCTGTTAGCTCTTCTTGAATCTCGCAGTCTTCCAGGCAGTTCGCCTTGTATTTTGGCTCAATTCCAGACTAGAATATATATATATATATATATATATATATATATATATATATATATATATATATATATATATATATATATATATATATATATGCTGGAAAGCAGCTATGCACAGCTTAGACAGTTTCATCATTTTATCTGGTGTCTCCTTAACAGGATTACCAAACTGATGTTGGTGTCAGAGTTGGGTGAGCCAGTCTTTTCTTCACCTTATGGATTCATTGGTTGAGCTTTAACTTGTTGGCTTACTCTTTTCCATATGTTCCTGTTTTTGAAAAATTCATGCAACATGGATAGAATGTTATGTATGTAATTTAAGATATTCTATATATTTCCCAATTGGCTATTGTATATTTAATCTGTATGTTAAATTTTTTAAGCATGGATTTGATCCCAAAATAATGTTGTAGCAAGGTACCAAACAGGTGCTAGAAATTTTGCATTCACAACATTTATGGAATGATCTATTTATTCCCTGTTCTTCTTTAACAATGGGAAAGAAGCTTACATGGCCATCAGGAAATCTGGAAGATGGTACTTACTTTGGTATCTTTTTGTTGTTATTAATATCATCATAAAAATTGATGTCAATATCCTCAGCCTAAAAAAAACCCATTTTAAATAAGCATCAACATTATGATAACAGGCATAACCAGGGTTTACATCCATAATATATTGTTTCATATTCAGTTCTATTTTTTTTTTGGAAATCTATCTTGATCTCTTCTCATTTAGTGTCATCTTTTATATTTTCATATTGATAACTATCTTCTGTTTCTTTAAGGTCATATTTGCGACAATTGGGTACCAGGCATGTACTATCTTGTTCTTGATCTTCTGTGGGAATTATTTTCATCTCATGATTATCTGTTTCTATGGCTGTTTCTGTTTTGATTTCTAGTATTTTTATTTCTTAAGTGTCATTTTTCTGGCACACTTCTTCTATCCTGTATGTAGTATCTTGTTTAGAATACTTGGGGAGAATAAGTTCATTTCCTGTTCCTCCCTAGTGTTATCATCCTTTCTTTTAGTTTCTAAGGATGTTTTTGTGGTATCCATCTGAGCTGATTTCAGTTAACTAATCTCTCTTTTATTTTCTTCCCAGCTCTGTTGAACCTTTATCCCCATTTGGTTCAATATCTGTTCTAATTCTAGATTAATAATGCTTATTTATTTTAGTGCTTTCAGCAATATGCTTTGCCATAACCTTTCTTTTATTTCCTTATCATGGTCACATGTGAACTTATAAGCTCCTCGAATGTAATACCCATGTTCTGTGTGTCAAATGACTCATCTTTTTGTTTAATGATAGTATTGAACTCCATGTTATTTCAAATTTATGTCTGTATTATTATCCAATATCAAATTATCAAAAACAATTTTTTTCTTTAATTGCTACTCAATTCACCCCCCCCATCCATACTCCAAATGAGCCTTATTGTTTGTATCCCAATGTGCAATCTGTTGTCTGTGAAGTCCTACACTGTTAGTCTTCCTATATCCATTTATAAAATATTTTTTATGAATATCTAAAAATGAAATTCATACCTACTGGGAAAGCAAAAAAAGATTATGTACTTTATTGTAAGTCAATCACACTTTTCAATCTAAAAGTAATATTAAAATCTATAATAACAAATCAACAGCAGACTTGTGGAAACACATCTAAGAGAAGAAGAACATATTTTGGAACAGTTGGTAGGGCAGGTTATAAATAGAAAAGAAAAAGAAGTAAGGGATGATGGTATAGGTGTTATATCAAAAAAATATTGTTAAATGTCAACAAAATTTGTGGTTTGAAACAAGGTTGGGTAGACAAGAATGGATGGTGGCTATAGTTTATATATACAATGGAGATAGTCAAATTATAATGGAGTGGAACAGTAACATATATAAATGTTTAGTTAAGGATATACAAAGTTTTAAAGGAAGAGAATAATGGTTATATGGGATATGAATGGACATATTAAAGAAATTGATGATGTAGACAATAAAAATGGACGGCTTTTAAAGAAACTTTATCAGAAAGTGAATTTGAGTATTGAAAATTTATTAAATATTTATGAGGGACAATACACATGGTCTAGAAATAATATATTTCACACAATAGATTATGTATTGGTAGAGAAAAAAGGAATAAATAAAATATGGAAAATTAAGGTGTTTGATAATGAAGAAAAAATATGACAAGTGATTATAACTTCACTGTAATTGAAATGGTTAGTAATGTGATAGAGAATAAAAATAAAAAAAAATAATAGTGAAAGATGTGGATGGAGAGTGAATGATAAGATTAAGTTGGAAGAGTATTAAATACAAGTTGAAAAAATCATGGAAGAGTTGGTTGGAGATGAGTATAAGGACTGGGGTAAACAAGTAGAAAAAGTGGCAAATAGTGTTTTAGGTGTGAATATTCAGAAGAATAAAAGGAATAAAAAATGAAAATTAGTAAAAGTGTAAAAGAGAGGAAAGAACTATGCAGAAAATATAAGTGTGCTATTAAGAACAAGGAAATTGAAAAAGATATTAATGCTAAATGGGAAAAGTATTTAGAAAAAAAAATTGGCTGAAATAGATAATTATATAGAGAGAATGAAATTAAATAATAAATTGTTGGAGGATATTAATACAAGTGGAAGAGATGGGAGTAAAAAATGTTGGAATTACCTTAAAATGAGCAAAGTAGGGGAGAGAGAGATAGTATTACTAGATGATGAGGAAATACAGTGTAGCTCTAGAGAAGATTTAGAGAGAATCTTAAATAGATATGTAATGAATATAAAAAAGATGTTAGATGTGAAGGATAGATTGATAGAAAACATGAAAGCATATAGTAATGGGAATATTAGGTTTACAAAAAATGAACTGAATGAGGTAGAGAAAAAATTCAAAGGTGGAAAGGCAAGAGATTTAGATGTATGGGCAGCAGAGATGGTAATGAAGTTAGGATATAGGGCAAAAGTAATGTTTTATCCTGTTTTAATAAGATAGCACAGAATTGGGGTTTTTTAGAGTAGTTGAAGTAATACAAGGGTAAGATTACTTAAAGGAAGAGATAAGGATCATAGAAAGTTAAATAATTATAGATTGATAGCAGTAACATCAGTTTTTTATAAAGTTTTTTCATATATGGTGGCTAGAAGAGTTGTAAAATGGTTGGAAGGGAATAATGTAGTGGGATAAATGCAAGAAGGTTTTAAATTATATAGGAATATAGGAGATAGTTTATTTATAGTTACACAACTTGATGGATATGGGTAGGAATTCAGGTAAACAGTTATATATGAATTTTGTAGATATAAAAAGGCATATGATAGAGTAAATAGAAATAGATTATGGATAAGTTAGCAAATTTGGGAATGGATGAAGTTTTAGTGGATATTATTAAGAAATTATATGAAAATAATTAAAATATATATCAATTAGGGAATATAGAATCAGTTAAAGTTAAAAATGGGTTGTGACTAAGGCAAGGATGTCCTATGTCAGCTATTTTGTTTGTTTTATATTTGAGTAAAATGGAAAGAGCAATAGAAAGATTAGGAAGAAGGATAGAGATACCATTAATAGGTGGTAAGGGAGTATATATTTTGTCAGGTCTTTTTTGCAGATGGTATATTTTTGTGTGCAAAAAGAAGATATAGAAGTTATGCTGATGACATGTGCAAGGGTAGGTAAAAAGATGGGGATTAAATTTAGTGAAGAAAAATCAAATATAATGATGGCTAAGAGTGGGAAAAGAGAAGATGTAGAATTTTTATTAGGAGATATTAAGTTAAGTGTGGTGAAATGATATAGTTATTTGAGAATTATTTTAAGTAATCATAAAAATTATTTGGATGAATAGAAAAAAAATTGATATCTGAAGCAAAGAAAAGAAAGGGATTGATAAAGATATTAACAGTGTTTTCATATAATAAATATGATGTAGCTAGAATTATATGGAAGTGAATTGTAATAGTAGGGTTAGTGTATGGTAATGATGCATTATGTGTTAGTAAAGAGGTATTAAATTACTTAGAAAAGTTTCAAAGGGAAGTAGGAAGACATGCATTGGGTGCAGAGGTATGGAGGCAATTCAAGAAGAAATAGGATGGTCAAGTTTTCATATGAGAGATGCAAAAAGTAAAATGAAAATGCTTGGTAGATTGCAGTTTATAAATAATAAAAGAATAGTGAAAATAGTATTTAATTGGGTTATGAGTAAAGGACAGGCAGCAAGATGGGTGATAAAGGTAATGTGGTATGCAAAAGATTTGGATAAAGAATGTATATCAGTATATTTGTACAAAAGATGGGATGCTTGTTTTAGAAGGATTGTTGAGTGTTATAGTGGTAATGAATGTGATAAAAGAATACATTTATTAATAAAGAATAGAGAGTTAGAGAGATGGAGAACTAGTATGGAGAGTAAAAAAAGTTTAAATATATATAGAAATAAACAGAATATTATGTGCAAGTTAATATATGATAATAGTAAGGAAAGTAGTTTATTGTTTAAGGCTTGAATGGAATCTTTATCAACAAAAGAATATACATATAAATGGAAAAAATATGGGTGATTTAGTCTGTAAATTATGTAAGGAATGAATAGAAAATATTAAACATCTGTTAATTGAATGTAAATGCTTGAAAATAGAAAAAATACAAATAATGAGTTATGAAAGAATAAATATGAACAAAGTGATTATACAGAAAGTGGATTATTGGCTTTTATGCAGGGTTTGGGAAAAGATAATGGGTATTCAGATATAAAAGTGATAGAGTTGACAAATATTATGTTGTGGAAATGGGATGGGGAAAATTAGACTGGTGAATGGAAAATAAAGTGTCTAACAGGTTTTTCTGGGCATAATTGCTGAGAGATTTTTGACTTCATTTAAGGAGAAGCTACACTTTATCACATCACATGGAAAATTTGTTTACAATCAACAAAAGTGGATGGTGATGATGGTTTGCACTGACTAGACTCAGGAAGATAGCCAGAGCTCATGAATATTGTTCAGACAATTGATAAATAAAAGCACTAAGAGAAATGTCAGCAAAATAATTTGAAACTAATTTGAAATTTTTATTAAATTCAAACAAATAAAATTAAGAAAATATAGCAAACAGAATACAAAAGCTTGACTTAGATTTTATAAGCATATTTATCAGAGCGTGTATATGGTTAGAGTACATATTACAAATGAAATATCTTGGCAGCAAAATTTGTTCTCTCACCTATAATTTAAAAAGGAATTAATAGTATCTTCCTGCTGGTGATTTATAAAAGAACAACAATTCTAGTTTCCTAATTCAGAGATATATAAAAAAGAACAATACGATCTTGTAAGAAATCAACAAAACAGCACCGGTAAGCATTTCTTGGCCCAGAATAAGGCAATGAGACAAGAACATCATTTTTCCAACATGGCAGCTCACGATGTACTACATTTAAGGCAATTCATGGTTGATTTTACATATAAGACAAGAAAACATGAAGAATGATTACAATCTTGCATAATCTAAAAAGGAAAAAACGAAATCTACAACTACAGAAAAAGTACAGTAATAAACATGGCCTAAAAACGATTTACTCGCTGACGAAGAAGCTTCCAAATAAACAAAACAAATTTCGCTTAAAACTATTAAATGGGCCAAGCGCTTTCAAGGTTTGCCCTCATATTCATGGCCAACGAAAGTAATAAATCTTTAAACTGCTAGCCAAAAGATTGGCGGTTTGCAAGAAATGCAGACTAAATGTATTTAAAATTAATTATTGGATGATAAAATAGGGACTGGTGAGCAAATTGAAATTACAAAAAGCTGCCAGAGCATTTTTCAAGGGTCAGTAATAAAGTGAGACATATTAAGAATATAAAATATAATCTCACACTACACTCTCTGGCAACTAAAATGAAAAACAAACTTGGAATTTTAAGACTAAAATGCCCAAAGACATATTATAAAATACAACAATAAGCAAATAAATATGAGATTGGTAACATCAAAGATTAAGCTGAGACTAGACAGATTTTAATCCTGATTAGAATATGGAAACATATTACCTTGAAATATAAATTTGAAACTGCAGCTGTTTTTCATCACAGCACAAATAGTTCAATCATTGGAGAAGTCCAGTGAAGATTTCAGGTTTTCATTTTGTTCAGAAGGCAGGAGGTATTACTGGATAAGTTCTTGTATATGTTTATCAGGGACAATTTAGCTCCAGGATTAGTCTTGAGTTGGTTAGCATGACATGGCAAAAAATACTATTGAAGCAATTCTTCCTTGTGTATAGTTTTGCCATTGAAGAAATTATAACAGCATTTCAACCATGTCTCTAAATTGGTGTACTAAAAATTGCAAAATAAGTAACAAGCAGCATCAACAACAATAGCTGGCTAATAATCAGTAGAATAAAATAGAATCTATTTCAGTTCTTAACCCAGGCTATTTATATGACTCTCCTTATCTCCCACATCATCTTTAATTATTAATTAGTTTTAGACCAGGGCAAATCTTTATCTTAGTCTCAATATTCATTAAAAAATTACAACCAGGTTAATCTTATTTAGGATTAATTTAAAAAAATGTAACAAGTCTCAGCTTAATTAAACTAAATTAGAAATGATTACAATCAAAACAAGAATGCAATTTAAAAAAAAACTTTTCAAAAGTAAAAATGTTTTGTTCAGAAAAGATTAACTTTTTTTAAAAAAAAAAAAAAAAATTTCTTTTAAAGATTAAACGTTTTCTTCTCTTTAAAAAAAAAAAAAAAATGATAAAAGAAAACTATTTTAGAATTAAAATTTATTAAATAGTAAAAATAACATATTTTAAAACAACTGAGTATGTGCGTTAATACATGTATTCTGAAATAGTGTTCTTTTTAAACTTTAGAATTTTATTGAAATAAAAGTTGGTTTTATTTTTGGCAATGAAACCATTGAATCAGATAAAACATCCGGTTCAATATATATATATATATATATATATATATATATATATATATATATATATATATATATATATATATATATATATATATATGCATATAGATCATATACACATACAGTCATAAATCACTAAAAAAACATTTGTGTCCAATAAAATTATACATGAACAATTTTCTTATATATATGCATCTAATTATTATGCTTATTTAGGTGGTGTGAGCTAAAATAAAATTTTTATACTAAGTCATAAAAAAAAATCTCAATTTATAAAATATAAAATAATTTAATCTATCTCAGATATGTGTGGTTAGAGTAATTCTCATGTGTTACTAACATCATATTATAATATACATAATTGTCAGATACATATATTCAGTAATAATTAGTTTTAGAAACCAAACAATAATAAGTAAATAATATGACTGTATGCCAAATTGATAAAAACATTACCCCAAACAATACAAAGTCAAATCTCATTACCTATGCCCTGAGGGCAATTTGTATCTGACCCTCATATCTGATGTTAACCTATATGCCCTTTTTTATATACTGCTATGGTCTCAGAGAGAACATGATACCCTTAAAACTATACAAAAACTAATGGTGATAAATAATGCACAAATGTGAGAGGTAATCTTTATTTAGAAAAATGTGCAGATAGAGAGATAAATATAAAATTCAATTCAATTAGAATGCTAATGTATTAAAAATTTAATGTAGAGAGCAATAAAGAAGTATACAAAGTATTTCTCATAATCAATTATCATGCTGTGCATAAATTTAATAATAAGGAACCATTTGAATTTATAACATACTGTTACTTCAAATAGCATTTGGACAAAAGTATATGCATTAAAGTATTCAAGAAAGCAAAAACCTTTCAATGGTATTTCTGTAATAATGTTATTCTACAACAAATTAAATATTTCTCAATTTTCAGGGCATGTATTAATGAAGTTGTTATTAGTACTATTGAGCATGGTGAATTTCCACATCATTGGCTTTTCATTTGTATTATAAGAATTCTAACAATAATAGCATATACAAAATTAGTCTGTACAGCAAATGCAATACCATGAAAGATTTTTTACTGACTAATTTCACTGACCCATCCTTAGAAAATATTGTACATTCATCTATTTTATCAAACTTTATTTTTCTGGTAAACAAGATTCACTAAGTAAAGCAATATTGATGCTATTTCTTGATAACTGTTTAGTCTCCAAAGCAGTTTGCTATTCTTCTCTGAAGAGTTTGTATCAAGTAATGTTCACACATATTATTTAACTACTATAAAAATATTTTATAACAAATTACTACCCTGACTCCTGCTTTATCACTGCTATTGATATTATTACTACTATTTGTTATTATTTTTACCATTGCAATAAGTGTTCTGCCAGTTATGATACTTTTTGTGGATTGTATGAGACAGACAATTTTAAAAATGACCATATTTCTAGCACCTTCTTTTTTTGTTCTAGGTAGGGAAATTCCTAAACAGAATTAAATAAAAACCTTTGCCAGCTAACAATTTTATCTCAATGAAATCTAGTTCCAAGATGATTTATTAGAGATGAAATTGCCCTGACTAAGCATTGATATCAATTAAGGATTTCCAACCTACTACCATTCCTTGTCATGTTTTTTTTTAATTCTTAAGACTTCACCTAAAAACAAAAAGATTAAAATCAGAAATGCTGTGAGTGTAAATAAATGATGAAAAGTTGTTGCCTAAATATAAAATTTCATTGGAACTGTTAGCATAACTAGATGTTTGATGGCATGAGAAATATACAGCTAATAGGGGTTACAATAACTTGAAAGACTAAAAGAAGAAAAGAAGGAGTTAGAAATGGCTGTGTATTGAAAAATGTACCTCATCTTTGATGAACCAAAATTCTATTTTATAATGCAGCAGGAGTTCTTGGTCAAGCACTATTTACTTGGTACTTACAATTCTCCTTCACATCTAGAGGCTATTCTACTATCTGTCATTTATGTACTTATTGGTAGTCTGAGCACACTGCCCATTTGTTTCATATACATTTATATATTCAATGAAATACAATAGAATAAATGTTCAGCTATGATGTATAACCAACCAAACAGTAGAGTGCTATGAAAGCTATAATATTGAAATCTACTAATAGTTGCATTATCTGTCTGATTTATGTTATGCCAAAAATATCTCTAACCCTATTCATAAAAGAGACTAGGATTCACTACTAAACCAAATAATTCAGTTTACAAGTATTAATATTAATTATTAATTATCTAACATTTTTTTTTGTAAGATATAATCCTCTTGTTATTATATGGAAATTCACTTATTTATTTGGTTATATCATAAATTAGTCCAAGAAAATATTTAATACACATACGTACAAATTTATTATTTTTGAAAAAAAAAAAAGTTATCTAACATAGTAATGATTATTACAAAATAACAGCAAACAGGAAACAATTATCATTTTATACACCTGGGTCTATTTTTAAACGGACTTATTTAACACAATTTTAAAGTTACGCGATCCGTGTTTCACCGGAAGTCGATTTCCGATAATGCGCTATTACTTTAAATAATAAATTTTGTGCCCTTACGTTATATTGAAAGTAATAGCACATTATTGGAATTCAACTTTAATCTTAGTAATTTCAATATTTCCAGTGCTTTATAATAGTAAGAATTTATGCAATGAAATTAAAATCATGATTTCCACATTTTATGTATACACATATTACATTTTACAAGATTATAAACGTAAATTTGTTCAAACATTGTGCATGTTAATTTTGCATTTTAAATCACATTCTGTTTTTGCTTTTTATAAAAGAACATAATCAATTATTATTTTTTTATTAATGACATTAAACATTAAAGTGCTCTTAAATTCCAACGAGAGCTACATGGTTGTATGTCTGGATATCGCGAGCTTCTTAAACAATTAATAAAATCATCATCTCAAAGATTAATTACGTTGTCACCAGAAAATCATAATAATTAAAATGTGTATAAAAATATAAATTATTGTACTGTCAATTATGCATATAAATATATTATTTTGAATAAAATTAAATATTATAGTTAAAAAAAGTTTGTCTTGTATCAATTTTTTTTCAAATTTGAAAATTTTTATTAGTCATATTTTATTGTCTTATTTTTTTTTTTGCGCGAATTTTAAAGTAATTTTATGTTTGTGCTTTGCTTTTACATGAATTTTAAAAAATCACAGACCACATCCCCCCTTTTTCAATGTAAGTTACATCTATATTTGTGTGATTTCGTTTGCGCGTGTTTTCTGAGGAACCTATCTATCGCGTAAAATGAGACCCAGGTGTACATTAATGTGAATAAAATTTAAAAAGTAAATAAGTAATTGTTACATTTTCATTTACCATTGTCAAACTCCCTCCACTCACAACTTAGATGCCATTAATTTAAGATAAATACACTAAGGAATATTACTAATCATTTAAGACACTAGAGATATATCTCTAGCACAGATATACATTTTAAACTTCAGTTAAAGATTAATATATTTTAAATAAGATATAGTAATCTTTAACTGAGGTTTAAAGTTTATATCTGTGCTAGTCATAATCTCTAGTTTCGAAAGTGATTAGTAATATTCATTAGTGAATTTTTATCTGAAATAAATGGTGTCAATGTTGTGAGTGGAGGGAGTTTGACAATGGTAAATAAAAATATAATAATTTACTCTAGATAAATATTTTGCATATAATATATATATTGTAACCATATATTTTAGTATAACATATAATAATTGATGTAACTGGTATAAAAATTTCTCTGTCTTCTTTTGGTGATTTGATTGGCTTGATTTGCACTTTGAACAGATTACTCTCTTATATTCAAAATAATTTATTAGAGAGAATAAGTAATATTTTGCCTTACTTGTTGTCTATATTATTTTAATAAATTTAAATTGCTTCTTTCCATATACTAATTCATATCAAAATGTTTAACTTTTTAAAAAATTTTGACAACACATTAAATTTGGTAAAATATTATTAAAAATAATATTTTATTTTTATTTGTTTAAAATAGTCTTAAAAATAATTTCCATTGAATTAAAAAAACCATTTGTTCAACTAAATTTAATTATTAAAAATAAATACAGTAATTACGTATGCATTTCAATGTAAAAAAGAAAGGAGCGCGATTTAAAAAAAAGATCGTCTGATAGTGTTGCTTTGGAGGGAGAGAAGGAAAAGAAAATGGTAAAAGGCAAATGGTGTAAATATGATAAGCTTATTTTAAAATAGTTAACAAGTAAATGGATTACCACAAAGTTTTCTATAAACGTAAAAATAACATAGATGTATTTAATAATAAGATGAATTGCTAAATTTAAAAGTCTGTTCAAGTCGGCTAACCAGGTGGATCAAATCGCTAATAAGAATTTTCCAATATTACATTTGAAATATGTCGGAGCTTTCCAGTTTGAAAGCAGAATTAATTGCAAGATTTTGGTATGTTTTAAAATATTTATTATTCTACAATTTGAAAAAATTAAATAAGTGTTTTAATTACAGAAGTTTTATAAATATGAAAATTTGCTTTTTAAAAAAGAAGTTTAAATTAAAGTAAAATGTTAAAGTTATTAACATAGTTTAATATTTCCGTTTATAATTTTAATAAAAAAATATAGTATTGATCCGATATTTAACTTTGCAATGCCAGTAATATATTTGCTAGTTAATTTGTTTACCATTTGGATAATAAAAACAGTCTTCAAATAATTAATTAAAGCTATTTTCTAATTTTATCGTCAGTTTGGAATGATTAAATTAATTGCTATAATTAGTATTCCTAGATTTAAGCGTGGATAAATAAATATTAGCATGGATGTGATAAACTTGGAACAGTTTTAATAGAGAAATGTAGAAATTAATAACTTATGAAAAAAACATTTTCATTTAAACTCTGCATGTCATATTTTGGAATTGTTTCATGTTTATGGAGCCACATAAAATCGTTAATCTAATAGTGCTTATAATAACTAATACAAATGGATAAAATTACATGTATGGAATTCAACTATAATTGTAGCTATTACTTCGTATATTTATTGTTCGACACATCGTACATGGATTTCACGGATCATATTTGTAGTTATAAAATGCTATACAATTTAATTTGTGATACACACACCTGCTAGAATTCATGTATTGAACTATAAAATGCTATACATTTAATTTATATCACACACACACACCTGTTAGATTTTATGTATTTGATGAATAATGCATTACTTTAATTTTATCGTTATATGAACTTGCATGTGAAGTTCATAAGTTATATTTTATTAAGTTTAAATTAATAGGGGTTGAATAAAATACTTATTCAAGAGAATAGCGCTGTATGAAAAAGCTTGAAAAGTACTAAATGAATTTATGAGATGTATCAATTTTTCATGAGGTATTTTGTGAGTCTTTCCAGATTTCTATTCCTATACTAATATTACTTATATTATATTACATATGTTTTATTTTAAGCAAGATAAGTTAGTACATTAGTTGTCCTGATTAGTGTAACATTTTATTATGCAAGAACCCACATTTGCTAAAATGTTAGTGTTTTCTGAATGGTCAGAATAACTGAGGAGGATGATTTTGCACTTTAATGTGAAGTAAATAGTAATGTTGTTTTATAATGTTAAAATGCATTAATCTGTGCCAGTGGTTAATCCGCAGATTACTTAATTGCCATTTTTGTATTTTACACTCATTCCTGCACTGGTGGTTAATCCGCGGAATTGTGTAATTATACTTATTACTTTATGATGGTGTATAAATCCACAAAGCATTTAATGTTATTTAATTCCTATGTGTAGATGAATGCATCCACAGGAATATGGTTTTACTTCATAGATATAAGTTGGGCAAAGTATTTTAGTTATTCTGCTAAATCATCTTCTTCCATTTGTAAGTATAATTTATAAGTTAGATCATCAAATTGTAGCAGGAGATTCTATTTAAGATAATAATTAACTGTTGGTTGATTATTATTTACCTGAATGTAAGTTTAAATTTTCACTTTATTTAATGATTGCATTATGGCTAAATCCTACAGATATAATATTATTTATTATATTATTATAAGTTTACGGTATAGATTTATTGAATCTGGAAATGACATTGGATGTTTCATGAGTTGATGTTGAATTTAGTATAATTTCCTCAATACATTCAATATATCAAATTGAAATATAAGGTATGATTATGTTTTTAAAAACCGTACCTATGATATGTTATTGAAGGAAGTCGATGGAATTATAATTTATTTATTTTATTTGTTTATTTATGTGTTTAATTATAACATTAGAATTAATTACTTATTATTCATAAATTTGTAAATAAACGGTGATTTATAATTAAACTTACTGTGCCGTTGCTATTTGTCATTCATAAAATAAGAAATCATAAACCTTGGATAGAGCATACATTGAAGTACATACTATCGTCAACATTATATAAGAGTTTAGTGATATTTTGAGAAAACATTTGGATGCTTTTCGTCTTTGGTAGTTTATGATGTGTAAGGTACAATAAAATCCCATTTACCTTTTCCATCATTTTAGCTTTGCGTAGTTGATTCTAGTATACAATATAAATTGATTATTAAACCTGTAAACAGATTTACCAGATAATGACATGATTGAATATATTTACTTAACATTTTTAAATTGTCATTTGTCAGTATAATAAGAGTTTCAGTGATATAGTAAACTATAAAAAAAGAACCCAAATATTTATGTTTATTTATTGCAAAGCTTTACCTGGACTAGCATTTGTATTAAAAATCATATAGATGGTTTAAAATTTCATAATCTTATGTAGTTCCACAAATTATGCCATCTTGTACATGGTCGGCCATCAGGTCTCATACAATGAAAATCGCAAATTAAGGTTTGAAAGATAATAACATTACATACTTATAATTTGTTTAATGTATTTTATCATACTACTATGATAGGTCTTCGTGGTACACCCTGGCTGCGATCAAATTAAATCATAAAAAGTTTATGTTATATCATTAGTTTGGTCTGTGCTAAGTTGCTCCAGATTTTGGTTGTGGTCTTTGGTGCATAATATAGATGGCATGATATGCTTTTGGTTACAGCTCTTAATAGCTGATAATGTGCAGCGGGAATTGATCGGTGATCGAGGTTACAATTCTTAGCGCACTTATGTTTTGGTGATATTATGTAGTTGGACAGCAATCGAACGGTCACAATATATATATATATATATATATATATATTGTGGCCATCTGAATGGGCACAAGGGTCTAAGATACCTTGTATCTTAGATAAGTAGCTATATAGTATTATAAAAAAAAAGAAATAGCCTTAGAATTTTAAAAATTTTTGAACAAGATTATTTAAGGTTTAAATATGGGTTGTTATGCAGTTTATTGACTACTTGATAGGTATTTATTAGTATTATTGTGGTTAATATGGTATATAATGTAAGGAAGGGGGGTGGTTTGTTAATGAAATTGATATATTTTGTTGGAAAATGCAAAGTGATCCTATGTTAGTATAATATTTAGTTGAATGGTTTGTACAATCCTTTGTTCATTGGTTCTTATCCTTGTCAACAGAATAGCAGCTTTAATTATATTTAGTTAAGACAGTTCAATGTTTAGATTGTAGTGCATGCATGTGTATACCTGTATGATTCTGCTATGGGTTTCATCACATTTTCATTCTTTAAATAATAGCAAACAATAGTACATTCACAATAAAAAAACATTTAAACTACAGTAGTATCTTAAATAATTAACAAATATATATTTCTTTCCAATGATTAATAGATAGTTGAACCAATAAATTATTTTACTAATTAAATAAATTATTAATCATTTTTATCAGATAGTTAATTAATATTGGTTTTTCTTTTAAGTTTGTAAAATCAATTTATTTAATTATTTGTATTTTTTTTTTTTTCCGATCTATTTAATTCTGAATATCAAAATCATTTTCTTTTGTAAATATTTTTTTTTTTGAATATGTAATTATCAGACTTGGCAAGATGTGTGGGAGTAAGCTAGTAACAAAAAAAAAAGAAAAATGAACTGTTGCAAGAGAGAGAGAGCTGTTAACAAAGCTCCCCAGTATGTAAAAATAGCTTTGTAAAAAATTAGAGCCAAAAAGACAGTGGCCTATATTTTTCAAACAACTAAAGTTAATTGCTGAAGTCAGATTATAAGAAATATATCATGGAAGGAGCTAATTTCAATATGCAGCACTAAATTTTACCGAGGTACTCAGTTTTGCATTCTCTTTCAATTTAAACATTTTAAACTAATCTTTTTGTCACAGTTGCTCTTGCAAAAATGTATATTAATATCATACAGTTTATATTATTTTATTTAATTCCAGTTTTAAATAAGAATGGTTTACATAACTATTATCATTTTATCATTAAGCAACATGTTTTCTTTTTTTTTTGGTTATATGCAGACTGTTATATAGAATACATTTTGTTTTCACGATTTTTCGTGCACGAAGATTATACATAGACTTAAGGATATGTCTATCGTGATAGAGCATACCATGTTTAAATTTTTCATACTTAGATAACAGTATTCATTTATTGGATATATCTGGAGCTAATACGTATTTATGAATTAAGAAATAACATATAAACTACTTCTGTTTAAATTGAATTTGAAGGACAAAAGAAAAATGCTGGTAATTTTTTTTTGGTTTCTTCAATAAGGACGGAATATCAAACAAAGCATTACTAATCATGGAATTACTAAAGACAATTTAAAGTGTAGAATGCTATTCAAAATAATAAGGACAATTGCGTATTTTATCCAGAACGGCACGAAAATATTGTATATTTTCAGTATGATAAAGGAGGAGTTAACTGCTTGCGTGATTTGGTGTCTCAAATGGATATGTTATGAACACTGAAAAGTAGTGGGTATATTTAAGTTACACTTATACTTTTTTTAAGTTATACTGCAGAAGTGCATTTAGTTTAAATTCAGTTTGGAATGTGTCCTATACTATTTGTATAATCCTGGAAAGAAGCTTTGCAAATGAACTTCTTATTCAAATTACAAAACTAATAACTTTTGTGTCTTTATTTTTTTTTATTGCTTAATTCATATATAATGTATATGATGGATAGAGAAGCTTTAATATTATTATGTTTATTTTATAATATATGTTATTTTGGCTTTCAAGACCGTCTCTGGAAAATGTACAACTTAAAGGAGTAGTACGTTGGTAAAAAAATTGATTGTCTTCAGATAGGTCTTATTATTTGCCTTATGAGGATGAAGGAAATATTTTTAATAATATATTGTTAGAGAGGTTTACATTTATTTTTGCATATGTTATTATCTTAAAGTTAGAAGTATTATTATTATTATTATTATTATTATTATTATTATTATTATTATTATTATTATTATTATTATTATTATTTATTTATTATTATTATTTTATTATTATTATTATTATTATTATTATTTTATTTTTAATCAACGAACGTATAATAAAAATAGTTTGTTAAATATAAAAAGAAAGTTCGTTCATAATAATTAGAAGCATTAAATCTTAAAAGTAACATAAAGTTTATTAAATTAAAAAAATTATACCTTAATGCAATATTTAATTATCATATTACCTGCTTAGTGCGTAATTTAGGGTTAATATTATATATATTTTTATTCGCGAGAGTGTATTTGTTTTGCACAATTGTAATATTTGTGTGATAAAGTATAATTTGTGAATATTTTATGCATAAATTCTTACAGTGTCGTATTTTCTGAATTGAACAGATTGATGTATTGTCTGTAGGTATTTGCCTGCTAGCATGTATTTATAAGGTTCAATATTTTAGAAGCTATGATAATAGAAAGAAATCTGACTGCGTTGTAATATGTATAGGGATAAAAGATCTTGCTTATTTGACATATGTTAATAATTTCCATGAGTAGAGCCTAGTTTATTTTATAAGCGTATGATTAATGATATTTTTGAAGTGATGTTCTTAGGGTCCTGGTGTTGTGAAATTTAAAATCCCCACCAAATAATGTATTTAGAAGTAAAGGAGTAATTGTTAAAAGATGATTAAATGATGCTTAGGATGTGATATGACGTTTTTCTTGGATTCTTGGTGTTAAATAGATGTTCTCCACCAAAGGTATATGTGGAATTACATGAATTCTGGTAGAAGTGTTCAATAGATGTTTATCTGCTCCCCCATGTATATTCCCTTTATAACGTGTTGCATGTAAAATCATAAAATATAGCTTTGTGTTAATTAAAAAGTGGTTAGACAAATTGTTAGATTAATTCTGGATGTAGTACTAGTGATATATTTATGGAGGATTTACGGCATTGTTCGAAATAAATTAATTATGTGATCTTTTTTAATGAAGGGAGAGTTTACGAAAAGATTGTTTTATAATATTGCTGCTTGAACGTACACACACACGCGTAATATAAATAATATCGCGAATTGAGGTATAGAATTATGAAATATAAAAATGAGAAATAAATGCTCGGAAATAGACTAAATTCAGTTAATAAAAGTATAAAACATTAAGATTTAAACAGGAAATAAGTATTTTAAAATACAATGTATCGATTTAAGTAAAAATTAATCATCAAATCATCAGAATAAACATGATTTTGCTATGTATGAAAGGTATAAGGAATTGGACTTTTTATTTAGTCAATTAGAGAAAGTTGTTTTGCTGAAAGCCAAATATTAATGGTTTGATTTATTTTGTCAATCAACCGTAATATCTTCTCGAAAGTATTTATATATATATATATTTGTTGTGCTAATAATATGATATTTCATTTATTAATTGTTGTATGGATAAAACATCTAAGCAAGTATGTGTTCCAAGTCGGGATCTTTAAGTTTATTACTAGTTTGGTTAGATAGTAGGTATCCCAAACTGATGCTAAAGATTTATTTAATAATTTAAAGGTCTATAAAACGAATACCTGTTTTGTAAATATTATGTTCATCCCAATTTATTTTGTTTATTTGTAATAAATGATGTATTTAGTTATTTAAATTTAAAACAACTGTGTCGTGAGTTATTTTTTGTATACATTCGTATTTCCATTTCCACATCTCCTCATTGTATAAATCTATTATAAAACAGATATACTATTTTAAAGTTATCATATTAAATTTGCTAGTGTCTGAAAAATTGTATTTCTTAATCCAAACATTATAAAGAGTATTTGCCACTTGATAAACGTATTAGAAAGGTTGCCAGGTTAGTATATTTTGTTAGATGATGATACAAGATTAAAAATCCCTATCTCTGTCATTATCTTATTATTGAAGCACAGTAAGATACATTGGTGAATCTAAGTGTACATTTGAGAAGAGAATAAAAGAACATATGCTTTTATATAATAGAATTCAAAAAGAGAATCAATATGGAACAGATGTAAATAAACCTTCATCATCTGTTTATATTTGATCATAATAAATCTTGTCAATATGGATTTAAATTTGATTATAAAAATATGAAAATTATTCAAATTGAATGTTGTCATAATAAATGTAAAATAAAAGAGGCTATGTTGATTTCAAGAAATCATCAAATGTTAATGAATCGCCAGTCATCAAATGTTAAGATAACAGAATTGTGGGAAATCTGAATTGAACTATGGGTATTGTTAAGGGTTGTCTCGTTTTGATTATTCAACATTATATAGTTGATAAAGACTACAAAGTGTATAGTCAAAAGTACTTCTAAAAGAATATAATTTATATAAATTGTACTGTATTGATATATATATATATTGATTTGTATATTACATATATTGTGAAACGAATACAGATATCAAATTTTATTTATTACATATATATCAGAGATAGTGACGTGGGCCAACTGATGAGTGCTGGTTCAGCATGAAATGTATCATGGGGGTCATTTGTCTTTTCATTATATTTTTTTATTTATATAAATTTAAAAAGAATAGAAATTATGATGGTGTTTATTGTGTCTATAAATAAGTATTAAAATGAATTGAAGTTTCAATTTATCAATAATTTAAAAAAAGTGAATGGTTAAATGAAGTATAGATCAATTGTCCTTATTTTAAAATGCAAAAAAAAAAAAAAATCAAGCTATTCTTATTTTTTTTCCTTCAAATTTTTGATTGGAGAATATGATCTATTGTAGACTCTAAATTTTATTTCCTTTTACTGCTTTTATCAAGGAACAGTTAATGAAAAGAAATTACTTAATGAACCTTATCAAATGCTGGCTACATAATTTGAGTTGTTGTTTTTCCCATTCTTGATATTGAAGCAGCCGATGTCTAATCATCATCAAGCTTCATGCTTCACCATCTACAATAACCTCCTGTGGGGCCTGCAATTCAGACCACACCATAAATATATGCCATTCACCCACACACTGTATGCAAAAGAAATTAGTAAAATTAATTATATTTAGTAAAGTGAAACAGTAGTTTGCGTGATGCATATATACATGAACAAAACAATAATTTTATTAATATTTATTGCTGAAAACTAGATGTTTTCTTAATATATATATATATATATATATATATATATATATATATATATATATATATATATATATATATATATATATATATATATATATATATATATATGTGTGTATTGATTAAAGTGTTGGAATATAAATACAAGGTAAAATGGGGAAGGCTTGAAATACTGAAATTATCTTGATCTAGATTCAGACTGTTTTCATTATTTAAAATTAGCATTTATTTTATATAGCATATGTTTACAATTGTATTACATTCAAATATCAGCCTTTCATTCAGACATCCTATATATAGTAATTTAAAGTGACTGTTCCATCCTCACTTTCTCCTTGCCAGTACTTCAGATTTGCTCATATATAAGCATTTGTGTCATCGGAATAAGTGGATTCATTTTATTCCTGCATAAGTACTATATCTTGTATTGGAGAGAAAGTATTGATTTATTATTATTAACACTCTCACAAAAGCATATGCACAATTAGCTTGGAAGGCTAATATTTGAATGTAATTAATTAAAATTGTAAATCTTAATTAAAATCAAAAGCAAGTCTTTTGTTAGTTGTTTTCAAATCTTGAGCCTTATCTGTTTTAAAAATATTTTGTTAATTAAATGTTTTTTTTTATTTAATAAAGAGATTACAGAGATAGCTGTGGGCAACTGAAATTGCATTTTGGTGGGAGAAGTGGTATATAAAAAGGCCCATAGAACAAAAGAAGTCAGTTTTTAGTCAGTTGAGTTTAGTTCAATGGAGTTTTAGTTGAGAGTAGTTGCTTTTCAAAAATTGTTCATAATCAGGGATCCTACTCCCCTGTGGAAAGTGAGGCTTATGAGGTTGATGTGCTGCAGATGACCATACATTCGGCTCTGGGTTTTCAACCCAGCCTCTCCATCGATATCGCTCTGCCAGAATGTGTGGGCATATCAAAACTAAGTTCATTTAAAATATTCTTTTACAAATGCTAGAATATCCAAAACTGCCATAATTGCCAGATTTTTTCATTGTATGCTAGTATCATTACTCTACTCCTTAATTCAATCACCATCTGCCTAACCCTAGTAAGTCACATTGATGTGTTAAAGATATGATTCATTTTGTAAAATACATTCAGTATGTTGATTTCAAAACTGTTTTTTTAAAAAACTGTTATCGATTCCCATAGACATAAATCTAATTGCGCATTAATGATTGTATAATTCTATTTATATCAAATGCATTGTTTGTTTCTTGCATACTTATTCTAAAGACGCTATGTCCAAACAATGCCTATCAAACATATATAATGATTTTAAGATTTTAAATAAATGATTGTTTAATTTTCAAAATGATTAATGCTAAATTATCAGGTATTTTTCTAAAATCTTAAATATGTTCCAATCTTGTGGATTGTTTTCTTGCATCCACAACATTCTGTTAGTAATAATTTATTAAATTGGCATATTAACTCCATACAAGTTACAATACATTCTATAAAAGTATATTCATGAAATAATTAATAAAGAGGATTTTATAAAAACAAATCCCAAATTTGTAAATGTTTAATGTCACCCCAAGCATGAAAACAATTTTGTAATATATATATATATATTCTAAACCCAGTTCGAATACGTGCATTCAAACACCGGTCTCTTATTCAGAGAAGAACATACTCGGAGAGTATGTATGCCCAAACGGTAGCTATAGTGCATATAACTAACATTACATTTCCAGGACATAGCTTCTTCTGGGCTGTTGAGTTGAACATCATGTCCAAAGCACTTTTTTGTTTGTAATAACCATGGCGGCAGCTGCTTATTCTAAAAGAATACTAAAAGAATAGACAACGACTTTGAAATATGGCCACTAACTCAACGCCTAAATCCACGACTAGCTCAGTTGTTTGTAATCACTAATAGATTATACTTAATTAGTGGTTAAGAGACTTGATAAAAGAATTGTAAAAGGATTGATAAAAGAATTTGATAAAAGGAATTGATAAAAAGAATTGACTGAAAATAAAGTTTAATTTTTAAAGATAATTTATTAACTAACATTTATTTACTAAATTTCAGACATTTTATAATTCTAATAAAACACACGCATATTTTAAATTAACATTTCTAAATGGTTTAAATATTCCTATAGATTTAATAACAAAACACTCTAATTTAACTAATAAATATTGATATAATGATCACGCACATTATTAACTCATGTACACACATAATAATAATAATAATAATAATAATAATAATAATAATAATAATAATAATAATAATAATAATAATAATAATAATAATAATAATAATAATAATAATAATAATAATAATAATAATAATAATAATAATAATAATAATAATAATAATAATAATAATAATAATAATAATAATAAAGTATATTATGATAATATTGTGAATTTAATCACATTATATTCATAGTTCATTGTGTATGAGATAATAAGTTCATATGAATAATTTCTTTGAAAGATTCATATTTAATTAATAAAAATATATCATTATTGCAGTGGATAAAACAAATAAAAAAATGGTTTTACCTATTTTTTTATCTGCAGATGAAAATTTATTCTCTCTGGTATTGGTTTCAAGGAGAATATTTCCATTATGAATGCTTACCAGCTGGCTGGGACTTTTCCTTGATGAGTTTCCTGATTTTCACGATTATTACTATTGGAGACAATTAAATACTGATGGAGATTTTCTAAGTTGTTACATTGACATTATTTCATGGGCAGATCTTGCTGTTTTCATCGGACTTTTTAGGCTGTGGAGAGGTGTGAATTCCCAAAATCTTCTCAACACTGCATTTTGTTTGTTAACTGACTCAATTAATTTCTGAACTGCACTACTCAATTACTTTGTGAACTGCACTCACTCAACTAATTTGTGAACTGGTCTACTGTCCGATAAAAGTCTATTTATACCTGTGCCAT
>JAQFVV010008317.1:0-34425 GCA_028023455.1 Epiperipatus broadwayi
GCTTCAATATATATATATATATATATATATATATATATATATATATATATATATATATATATATATATATATATATATATATATATATACTAGATGGAGCTTAACAACAGCTCCAATTAAGTCTTCAATTTATAAATGCCAAAGAGATAAAAAATTCAAAATTTACTACCAGATGTCCTCATCCCCAGATCAATTTTTTTTCAGTGTATGGTCTCATCTAAGCCAGGAGTTAGAATACAGACACTATATCTAAAATGCTAACCTTGAAAGTAGCACTTATTTCCGATACACTAATGGGTCAATTTGAAACCCTGAACTTTGCAGAAATGTAAATGTCTTCAAACTAGTTTTTACAACCAGATAGAGTTATCTAAGTTTAGTAATAGTGGGTTTGTAATTAAATTTCCATTTTAGAGTAGCATATTAGATGGGCGCAGACTTTTGAGTTGCTATTTAAATCGAGTGTCAGGGCTCGAAACTCTCACTGAGGTGAATCGTAAGCCTCAAAGAATTGGGCTGAGAATCAACAGGATTCGACGGAGATTTTAAATTATTTCTGTTTCAGGACTGAGGTGAAATTAACATCTGATTGGAGCTATTGCTGACAAGCTCCCTCACTCACCAAATGGGATAAGCCTATATCACATGATGTTTATCGTTGCTTCAGTCTGCATATGGATAAAACAGAGAGGAGGGTAAAACATGTTTTATGGAGTCTGTCCACGTTAAGAAACTTTAATATTAATATACTGATATTTCGACCCTTTGGTCATACAAGCCATCCACAGAGTCATAAAAGGTAGAAAGATCATTTTATGACTCTGTGGATGACTAGAGGGACCAAGCCAAACCATCAGTTATTAATATTAAAAGTTTTTAACACAGATGAACCCAAAAATATAGTTTTTTTAAGATATTGAACCCATGAAAATCTCCCGTTTTTCAACACACACACACACATACACATATATACATATATATATATATATATAGTATATACTTTAAAGCAATGTTAGGAGTCCCTGGATAAGCTGGTCCCTTCTAAAACATTTAGATTGTTTTGTTCTCACTTTCTTTGGGAAACGTGTAATTTAGTAATATTATTGTAAAACTTTTCTGATTGACTTGAGTGTATATTTCGCTAGTAAATCATATAGATGTAACAATGAACAGCTCAAACTAGTCCTGGAATCCGTTTAAATGAAAACTCCAACATTGCACAATTGCCTTCAGTTAGAACTTGATAGTCATTTTGCTATCAAAATTTCTCAAACTCTTTTGATCTCTTTTTCCAACTTTTTTATAGCGTAGTATAAAATTTTGGCACATACAGTAATTAGGAGTTTTTTCTTATCTTGATTCAATAAAAGTTAACAAGCCCCTTAACTTCACCTTAATCCTGGTCAAATGGATATAGGATTTTCATCGCAATATGTTGTATGCAAACTTTAATAAAAATATTGAGCTAATGAGGCTAGATAGTGCATTCTTATAATTACCAATATATCTATTTGTAACACAAAATATGCATGTTTTTTAACCTCAAAATCAGAATTAATAAAATATTATTTAGAATGTTTTAATTGAAAATATATTGATTTAAATTCAAAATTGTTTAATCTTTAACATTTTTTCAAGTTTGAATGTGAAGCTTATATAAACATTGTTTGCCTTTTTATTTTTACTTCACTAGGAAATTAACTTGAAGTATTTCTTCTGTGTATTGATAGATTGTAGCATAGTGAGTCAATTGCCATTATTTTATTGTTATTACAACAGCTCTTTTTAATTAACAAACATTTATTTGTATTTTTTTCCTTTCCATTTGGTGTGATATCTCATTTTATGTATAATTTAAAAATGGCTAGTTCTTAAGAAAATAAATTTACATTACTTTATAGTAGTTTTCTTGTATTAATTTTGTGAGTAAAATAGGTCTATACTTGTCAGATAGGAAGTTTATAGATATTGAAGGGTATTTACAATTGTTTTAATCATTATGCCACCAAAAATTCCGTATTTGGCCAAGATTTAGCTTACAATTGTAAACTTTGATTGGTCAATTTTACATTATCAGTAGTAAACATATTTTCATCTTATATTATTAGTATTCCTTTTAGTTTTATTTCTAAAAAGCAAATTACAATTTGTCAGAATATGAAGTAAATGAAAGTTTTTTTTTTTTTAAAAACTGAATTTTTTTATTTATAATTATGAAAATATTTTGTAGTGGAAAAACATAAAGGAACATTTGAAATTTATTGAAAGTGTTGCAACATCATTAATTTTTTTTCAATTTTGATATTCATGTAGTATGAATGAATTTTTACAAAATCTTGACTATTTAGTTGAATAATTTTATTTTCATTATATTTTATCAAAATAATTTATTATATGTAAAAAAAATATGTAAAAACACTTAACCATTAATTTTTGGTGTCATAATCAAAACAAAGAAGTTTACGTGGTGAAAATTATTGACAGATGCTCTTTCTTTGTTCAAATGGTAATTAACCAATCAACATCTAGAAGGGTCTGCCTTATACCATTGGTGTAGTGTCAAATTTACATATTATTGACTTTTACTTGTTCAATAATTCTAGAGAGATCAGCATCTTACAGTACTTTTTAAGTTTTAAAATGAGTGTAAATTGACTACAATAATGTTAAAATTCGCCATTGTAAGAGCAAATTAAAGCCATGTTTGAATTTTTTAAAACTAACTTTAAATGCATTAATATAGATTAAATGATAAAAGTAATATATTACATGTTATTAGAAAGATAAAATTAATTAATGTTTTTTTTTTACATTTAATGAATATAATGTTAAGACAATAGTTTAATTATAGTATTAAATATTATATGATATATCTAATATATTATAAATAATTTTATTTATTTGAGTTATGATTTTAAATAATTTGCAATTAAATTATTCTAAAGTGTTTTAAAAGTGACACATGTCTTTAAAGTGTGTATTTTTTGAGCTTTCATGTTTTTGAGCAACAATATTAATTTGTAGTTTCTTGTTAATAAAAATTAGACACATTAAAATGTTGCATAATAATACTGTGTAATTTATATTAAAAGGAACAATTATTTTTATTGTGTTGTATAATATATTTTATTATAAAATTAATATTCTATTATTAAAATTATATTTTAATTGTTTACATAAAGGTATTTTATAGTATGAAATACTAAATAAATTTTATCTAATAATATTTAAATAAATGGTGCTTCATATTATTAAGAAAATTATTTTGCAGACAAAATAATTTAATTTATATGTAAATTAGTATTTAAGAAGAACTTGAATCAATCAATAAAATCACTGGATAAAATAGGTATAAATATAGGTGTTCAACCAGTCTAGACAGTACTTGTCTAAACTGTCTTGCTTTCTTTGTCTAATATGGTTACATCTTTAAAAGTTTTAATTTTTTTATAAAATATTTTTATTAAAATTGAAAGTATAAATTTAAATAATTGTTTTAATGTATTCAATGTTCAAGTAAATGAATTCATTCCCCTATCAAAAAAAATTTCACATTTAAGCTAAATTAGACTACACTATTTTTACAGAAATCAATAATTGCAATTGAAGCATTGGTGTAATACCTCACAGAAACTGTGAGAATTTTAAGAATTCATAAGAACTTTATATTTAATATTTTTCATGTGTGTGAAGTGAAAGAACATTTATATTTAACAATTTTGAGAAATTCTTCTAAATATAATCTGTTGAGGAAGTTATATCATATAAGTATGCTGAGGATATCTGCTGATCACTATTTAATAAGCTATATGTACTTTTAAAAGGAAACAATGAAGAAAATGATGTTATGCAATTGAATTAAATATGCATGAAGGAAATTTATAGATGTGGATATATTTTATATTATTTGCAAATGCAAATGTGAATGTTTTATTACAACTGGTTTGTTTTAAAAGAGAATGACCTGACTGAATATTATACATTTGAAATTTGTACACATCAAGATTAAGAGAAAATGTATTTTGAATTTTTAAAAAGATTTTTCGGTTTAAAAGAAAGATGAATGAATTATATATTTTTAAAAGATTTCATTATTAAAAGAGAAATGAATGCTGATATTATTGTAAGTTTATCATCATGTCTTATATTAAATAATACCTAAATGAAGAGACTGTATAAAAATTACAATAACTAATTTAATTAATATGTGCATGTTTGAACAGATAAAATCTTAAATTTTAAGAAACATCCTGTGATAAATTATTACTATTGAAATACAATAAAAATGAAGAATAAAAGTTATCTATCAAAAAATAATATACAACCATATAATAATCTCATTCTTTAAGTGCTTGATGGCATTATTTTTGTGAAAAAACAATCAAATGTAATGTTACCTAGTCAAGAGTTTTATTTTATTAATGAAAATTTAAAAAAAAAAATAAAATGAAATATTTTTTTTTGCTATTTTTTTTTTTAATAAAATCTTGTTCTACTTTTTTTTTCTTTTTTAGTAAAATCTTGTTCTACTGTTTTATGGTTTTTCAAAACAAAAAATTAAAACAATCACACCTTCTTTTATTTCCAAGACTTTTATTTTTCTACTACCTCTTTAAATTTTTATGTCATTTCTTTTAGAAAAAAAAAACTTTTTAATATTGAGTGTTTTTATTCACTTTTTATTTTAATAAAATCTTGTTCTACATTTTTTTTTTGTTTTTTTTTTTTCAAAACAAAATTTAAAAACAATCACACCTTTTTTTTCAAGACGTTTATTAATGAAATCTTTTCCTTTTTTGTTGGTTTTTGTTTATTCTTCTTCTAAACCAAAATATATATTTTGTTGTCTTTTTATTTATTAATTTCTAGAAAACAAAGCTTTTTAGCATAATAACAGATGGGCCACTATTCTCTTGTACATTTATTCACGAAAACATAACTTACCACATTATATCTGGGAAATCATATTTGACCTTACCCTTTGGTGATGTTTCCGACATTTCAAGTTGTGTAGAGAATGGTGGTGATGGTTTGACAATTTTAGTAATTCAGACTGTGTAATTTAAGTAGAAATTAAAATACTTGTATATTCAACATTTAAAAAATTATGCTCATGAAATACAAACACCATATGATGATACAATAGCCAACTGTAAATTGTGCAAATTCACATAAATTATTGGCGAGCATAAAACAGTCCATAGTAGTAGGGTGCAATTCTATCAACCAACCTAAAATGGTTAATCAGCCACATATACAGCATTTTTATGTGTTTATATATATATATTTTAGTATAAAATATAATAATTGATGTAACTGGTATAAAAATTTCTCTGTCTTCTTTTGGTGATTTGATTGCTTGATTTGCACTTTGAACAGATTACTCTCTTATATTCAAAATAATTTATTAGAGAGAATGGGTACTATTTTGCCTTACTTGTTGTCTATATTATTTTAATAAATTTAAATTGCTTCTTTCCATATACTAATTCATATCAAAATGTTTAACTTTTTAAAAATTTTGACAACACATTAAATTTGGTAAAATATTATTAAAAATAATAATAATTTTTATTTGTTTAAAATGGTCTTAAAAATTATTTCCATTGAATTAAAAAAAAACCATTTGTTCAACTAAATTTAATTATTAAAAATAAATACAGTAATTACGTATGCGTTTCAATGTAAAAAAGAAAGGAGCGCGAATTAAAAAAAAAGATCGCCTGATAGTGTTGCTTTTGGAAGGAGAAAGAAAAGAAAATGGTAAAAGGCAAATGGTGTAAATATGATAAGCTTATTTTAAAATAGTTATTAAGTAAACGGATTGCCACAACGTGCTCTTATAAACGTAAAAATAACATAGTGGTATTTAATAATAAGATGAATTGCTAAATTTAAAAGTCTGTTCAAGTCGGCTAGCCAGGTGGATCAAATCGCCAATAATAATTTTCCAATATTACATTTGAAATATGTCGGAGCTTTCCAGTTTAAAAGCAGAATTAATTGCAAGATTTTGGTATGTTTTAAAATAATTATTATTCTACAATTTGGAAAAATTAAATAAGTATTTTAATTGCAGAAGTTTTATAAATATGAAAATTTGCTTTTTAAAAAAGAAGAAGTTTAAATTAAAGTAAAATGTTAAAGTTATTAACATAGTTTAATATTTCCGTTTATAATTTTAATAAAAAAATATAGTATTGATTGATATTTAACTTTGCAATGCCAGTAATATATTTGCTAGTTAATTTGTTTACCATTTGGATAATAAAAACAGTCTTCAAATAATTAATCAAAGCTATTTTCTAATTTTATCGTCATTTTGGAATGATTAAATTAATTGCTATAATTAGTATTCCTAGATTTAAGCATGTATAAATAAATATTAGCATGGATGTGATAAACTTGGAACAGTTTTAATAGAGAAATGTAGAAATTAATAACTTATGAAAAAACATTTTCATTTAAACTCTGCGTGTCATGTTTTGGAATTGTTTCATGTTTATGGAGCCAATGTAAAATCGTTAATCTAATAGTGCTTATAATAACTAATACAAATGGATAAAATTACATGTATGGAATTCAACTATAATTGTAGCTATTACTTCGTATATTTATTGTTCGACACATCGTATATGGATTTCACTTGATCATATTTGTAGTTATAAAATGCTATACAATTTAATTTGCTCTACACGATCTGCTAGAATTCATGTATTGAACTATAAAATGCTATACATTTAATTTATATCACACACACACCTGTTAGATTTTATGTATTTGATGAATAATGCATTACTTTAATTTTATCGTTATATGAACTTGCATGTGAAGTTCATAAGTTATATTTTATTAAGTTTAATTAATAGGGTTGAATAAAATATTTATTCAAGAGAATAGCGCTTGCAAAAAAGCTTGAAAAGTACTAAATGAATTTATGAGATGTAATCAATTTTTCATGAGGTATTTTGTGAAAGTCTTTCCAGATTTCTATTCCTATGCTAATATTACTTATATTATATTACATATGTTTTATTTTAAGAAGATAAGTTAGTACATTAGTTGTCCTGATTAGTGTAACATTTTATTATGCAAGAACCCACATTTGCTAAAATGTTAGTGTTTTCTGAATGGTCAGAATAACTGAGGAAGATGATTTTGCACTTTAATGTGAAGTAAATAGTAATGTTGTTTTATAATGTTAAAAGGCATTAATCTGTATTTGGTTAATTCTAGATTACTTAATTGCCATTTTTTGTATTTTACATCATTCCTGTGCTGGTGGATAATCCAAGTAGAATTGTGTAATTATACTTATTACTTTATAATGGTGAAGAGAATCCCAAAGCGTTTAGTGTTATTTAATTCCTATGTGTAGATGAATGCATCCACAGGAATATGGTTTTACTTCATAGATATAAGTTGGGCAAAGTATTTTAGTTATTCTGCTAAATCATCTTCTTCCATTTGTAAGTATAATTTATAAGTTAGATCATCAAATTGTAGCAGGTCATTCTATTCAAGTTACCTCATAATAATTAACTGCTGGTTGATTATTATTTACCTGAATGTAAGTTTAAATTTTCACTTTATTTAATGATTGCATTATAGCTAAATCCTACAGATATAATATTATTTATTATATTATTATAAGTTTACGGTATAGATTTATTGAATCTGGAAATGACATTGGATGTTTCATGAATTGATGTTGAATTTAGTATAATTTCCTCAATACATTCATTATATCAAATTGAAATATAAGGTATGATTAGGTTTTGAAAACCGTACCTATGATATGTTATTGAAGAAAGTCGATGGAATTATAATTTATTTATTTTATTTGTTTATTTATGTCTTTAATTATAACATTAGAATTAATTACTTATTATTCATAAATTTGTAAATAAACGTTGATTTATAATTAAACTTACTGTGCCGTTGCTATTTGTCATTCGTAAAATCAGAAATCATAAACCTTGGATAGAGCATACATTGAAGTACATACAATCGTCAACATGAAATAAGAGTTTAGTGGTATTTTTGAGAAAACATTTGGATGCTTTTCGTCTTTGGTAGTTTATGATGTGTAAGGTACAATAAAATCCCATTTACCTTTTCCACCATTTTAGCTTTGCGTAGTTGATTCTAGTATACAATATAAATTGATTATTAAACCTGTAAACAGATTTACCAGATAATGACATGATTGAATATATTTACTTAACGTTTTTAAATTGTCATTTGTCAGTATAATAAGAGTCTCAGAGATATAGTAAATTATAAAAAAAGAACCCAAGTATTTATGTTTATTTATTGCAAAAGCTTTTACATGGACTAGCATTTGTATTAAAAATCATATAGATGGTTTAAAATTTCATAATCTCATGTAGTTCCACAAATTATGCCATCTTGTACATGAGTCGGCCATCGGGTCTCATACAATGAAAATCGCAAATTAAGGTTTGAAAGATAATAACATTACATACTTATAATTTGTTTAATGTATTTTATCATACTACTACGATAGGTCTTCGCGGTACACCATGGCTGCGATCAAATTAAATCATAAAAAGTTTATGTTATATCATTGGTTTGGTCTGTGGTAAGTTGCTCCAGATGTTGGTTGTGGTCTTTGGTGCATAATATAGATGGCATGATATGCTTTTGGATACAGCTCTTAATAGCTGACAATGTGCAGCGGGAATTGATCGGTGATCGAGGTTACAATTCTTAGCGCACTTATGTTTTGGTGATATTATGTAGTTGGGACAACAATCGAACGGTTACAATATATATATATATATATGGACCTTTTGATTAGTTCACTGTAATAAATTACTGTGCTTAATTATCCAAAATTTTAAATTTTAAAAATATAACTGGCACTAATAACTTGATAGATATTGTAATAGAGACTTTAAAAGATATTATAAACATACCATTATTTTTATTCGTTCGTGATTTTTTTTAGGTCTATATATAATTTTTATAATATATATAGATTTTTTAAAATAATTATAATAATAAAAGATGAATAATTTGGATAGTTTAGTAAAATATTTTTATAAAGTTGAATCAATATATTATATTATGTTTAAATTGAAAGGATGAATTTAATTAGTTTTGAAATATTATTTTTTATGTTAAAAATTAAAATACCCAGTAAATGAAACAACTTTCACGTGGCGCGAATTTTGGAGAATGGTCAGACGATAGGAAAAAGAGTTGGAAAAGAAAGAAAGACAAATGAAGTCAGTAAGAAATTAAGTCGTCGTAAATATTTGATAAAATTCTGACGGTTATAAAGATAATTTTGTGCTATAATTGTAATTTAATTTATATTAGTACAAATCAAGATAATTGGTATTGGATAAATAATTATCATGAAATAAATAGCTAATTTCTTCATTGGTCACAATATTAGTTTGGGAAATCAAATTACAATTCTGAAAAATGCTAATGCAGAAAAAATTGCCAGTGGGTATTATTATTATGGTGAACAATCAAATATATAATGATAATATTGAGTCATTTCAAGCCAGTAGAAGTTGGACAATATTTCACGTAAGTGAAAACAATTTCAGTTATCTATGCTTTGTTATATATTTAAAAGATAAATTAACTTTTTGATATAAAGAAAACTAAAATAAAGTTAGAATAAAAATCTTTAAAGAATAACTTATATAAATGTGGAAAACAAATAATAGATATTATAAATAAGTTGATTTGCATTATTAAAACTGATTCTACAATATTTTTTAAGAAGATATACTGATAATATTGAAATAGGAACGATTTTGGTAATCCTGACGTTTAGCGCCCCGAACAATTCGCCCTCTATTTTAAAAAAAATTAACTAAGTATTTTTTCACACCTAAAAAAAAAAGTGTATGTAACTATATCCAAGTGTAAATGCTAATAAAAAAAGATTAAAAAAAATACTTACATTTACATGAGTATTTTTCACTTATAGCGGTCTTTGCTGTATATAGAACTGTAAATAAATGACGTATATTAACTGTAAATGTTTTTCCGTAAAGAAGAATAAATAACAAGAAAACAAACTTACATTTTTAGGAGTAATTGGAAGCCACACAAGCGAGGAAATGCACGCACGTGACGACCTTTTCGTGCATTTCCTGAAAGAAAATTCCTGCAGGTAGGATGAGAACAAAGATGTGCTCATCCCAAATTGGTATTTTAGCTTATGCTATGCGACAGAGTGGACATAGGCATAATTCCACGCGGTCAGGCAAAAGTAGTTCAGAATTTGTCACGTGTCACAAATGACCAAAGTACAGTAGTTCATAATTTTTATAGCAACTTATGTGAGACTAAATAGAGCCTAAAAATTAAGTTTTGTTACATCCATTTTATTTATTCATCTTCATGTAAAAAAGACATTTATAGTTACATATACTCTGCAATTACATAAAGAATAATAAATAACCAAAAAAAAACTTACTTTTTTAGGCTGTATTTAGACTCACGCAATTTGGTCACGCGTCATTTGTGACACGTGACAAATTCTGAACTACTTTTGCTTGACCGCGTGGGAATTATGCCTATGTCCACTCTGTCGCATAGCATAAGCTAAAATACCAATTTGGGATGAGCACACCTTTGTTCTCATCCTACCTGCAGGAATTTTCTTTCAGAAATCTGCACGCACGACTGACGACTTTTCGTGCATTTCCGCTTGTGTGGCTTCCAATTACTCCTAAAAATGTAAGTTTGTTTTCTTGTTATTTATTCTTCTTTACGGAAAAACATTTACAGTTAATATACGTCATTTATTTACAGTTCTATATACAGCAAAGACCGCTATAAGTGAAAAATATGCATGTAAATGTAAGTATTTTTTTTAATCTTTTTTTATTAGCATTTACACTTGGATACAGTTACATACACTTTTTTTTTTAGGTGTGAAAAAATACTTAGTTAATTTTTTTTAAAATAGAGGGCGAATTGTTCGGGGCGCTAAACGTCAGGATTACCACAATTTTATTTAACTGACTTATAAATGTTTATTGGGAATAGTTAATAATAAATGCAAAAAATAACTCATAGGAATTAAAATCGTCCCATAGAAAAGAAAGTATATAGATTATGAGACTTGATGTCAATAAACTGTAATATAAACATAGAAATAAAACAACGAACTTATTTATGTTAAATGGTTTTGATATACACTATAAAAACACTTGAATAGTTAGTTATATTTCACAATCCATTAATCTGTCAATTCCAGTAAATTTATAATAATGGGATAGGAAAATCTCGGTAAAAGTTCACTATAATGGTCTATGGTTGTTTGCTCTCTATTGTTTAAAATTTAAACTAAATTGCTTGAGAATCTGACATGTATATTATTATATTACAAATAAATTAAAATTTAATCAAATGTAAAAGATAATAATAATAATAAAAACCTGTTTTGTTGGATTAATTACACGACATTAATTAAAATAATTACTTTTAATTTCTTTGAAAGTTATGATTTTAAACTGTCTACAACTTAAGAATTTAAAATAAAAAAGTATATGCTACTGTCTTACAATTACATGAAAATTTATTCAAATGTAAAAGATAATAAAAAAAAAAACATTTACCTTTTTAAATATAATTACGTCCTATACAGACTAGGAAGTTGGAGACTGCTGATGTTATTGTACGCAGCCCAGCCATCTGAAATAATGTGCGTACACTGTCTACAACTTAAGAATTTAAAATAACTACATTTATAGCACATGTTGCAAAAAAAAAAGACACCTTATGTGTTCAACGGCGCGAATTACACGCATACGTGTACAGTTTTATAGTTACAAAAGATGTCTGCTACATGCTTAGTACCTGATAGTGAAATTGTAAGCATTGCTGCTATTCTGGCAGAAGAATGGAATATGCGCCAGTTATGGGACGTCATACAAACTACGGAATTGGCCATCAAATAGCTTGCACGAAGACTCCTTCTGAAGAACTACGTCTTATGCCAACAGTGCAGTGTTCGGTGTGCGCTGGTGAAGTATTCTACAGGCTTAGATGGGTGTAGATGGCAGTGCAGAATATGCCACAATCGCATCTCAATCAGAAAGGGGTCTTTCTTTTTCCAAAGTCATCTGCCTCTGGGAAAAGCATCATGTATTTTTGGGTGCATAATATGTCCCAACAACACATTGTTCATGAGACCGGTGTGAGCAAAAGAATTATCATTGGCGAATTTTTGCCGGGAGGAATGTGCCAAATATTTTGACACAAATCCGACAGTTCTCGGTGGATTTGATGACAATGGGGAGCCATTAATCGTCGAAATAGACGAAACCTACTATTTTCACCGAAAATATCACAGGGGGGCTATACGGGCAGGTCATTGGGTGTTTGTCAGCATAAAGAGAGCATCAAGAAAGTGCTTCTTGATAGAAGTGGCAGACAGGACGGCTGATACACTGGAGGGCCTGATACAGCAGTTCATTTTACCAGGTATGCACATTATTTCAGATGGCTGGGCTGCGTACAATAACATCAACAGTCTCAACAATGGTGTGTATTTGCATTCGGTTGTCGTCCATCAGGAAAACTTCGTGGATCTCGAAGACTGAGACATACACACACAGAATATTGAAAACATGTGGATGAGAGCAAAGCGTAAGCTGAAATTCCAATGTGGCACTAGCAGAGCTTTGTTTTCATCGTACCTGCACGAATTTGCCCTCCGGAGTAGATACAGCAATATCGCTTTTTTCTTCAACTTCCTAGTCTGTATAGGACGTAATTATATTTAAAAAGGTAAATGTTTTTTTTATTATCTTTTACATTTGAATAAATTTTCATGTAATTGTAAGACAGTAGCATATACTTTTTTATTTTAAATTCTTAAGTTGTAGACAGTTTAAAATCTTAACTTTCAAAGAAATTAAAAGTAATTATTTTAATTAATGTCGTGTAATTAATCCAACATTCAAAAGGTTTTTTTTTATTATTATCTTTTACATTTGATTAAATTTTAATTTATTTGTAATATAATAACATACATGTCAGATTCTCTAGCAATTTAGTTTAAATTTTAAACAATAGAGGGCAAACAACCATAGACCGTTATAGTGAACTTTTACCAAAATCTCTAAGTACTAAATGATTTCAGAGAACATTTAAACTTTACAAATAATAATAATAGAAAAATCCTCGTTTTATTATAATTGCATCATTGTTCAAATATTGAAGAGGCAATCTATTAGATAATTGACTAATGCGTTCAAAGTCCTGTGATTCTTTTTATAGTTAGATAGGTTGTCATTCCAGGGGATAGTCAATGTGGTAAATTGTAATTTCCTGAAGAACTGATAAGAACATAATGAGGTTAATCTAAGTGATACTCATATATGTAGTTGGATGTTATAATGAGAGGAATTTCCATAAGATGAAGGTGATAAAATCCACAAAAGCTTAATGGAAAAACTTGGATATTAAGATAGTATCATGAGGAATAAATGATTACTTGCCATGAGAGCACACCTTATTTGGAAAGGTAAATAAAACATCCATTGTATATTCGTAGCATTTGAGTCCAGTAGACATCAGTTTCTTATCTACAGACTGTTAATTATAAAGAAAATAAGGTAGGCACAATATATAGGTGAATTTATAAAAAAGAGTATAATGGTTTATCTAAGTGTGAAAAATTGTTTAAATGGAAAATAAAAAATGAAAATACAAAACAAAGGTTATATTAAGTAATTAATTTTAAAATGACACTATATGAAAATAAAAACAAATGGGATCAATAATGAAAATAAACCAAGAAAAAATGAATGGAATGAGTGATGATCAAATGGTATTGTATCTTTGGTTTTATTATGGGTATTAATTTCATAGATTTTTAGGTGATAAAATAATCACATTCTGACAATATGTGAGGTGGTTGTTTTGCATTCATCAGGATAATAATAATATGTATTTTAAATAAAAAAATATACATAAAATATGTAACCTATAGTTTAAAAAAAATAAATTATATCAATATTATTCACAATGATTCTTGGAAATTGAAAAATAAGAAAAATAGATTCTTATAAGTCTAAAATTTTGTTGTTTAGTAGATAGGAGTCAGCGATTCTTATTATTGTATATAATTGTACAAATGTTAAAGAAATTATATATGTATTATATTCTGTTGTTATTTTACATACTAGTTAAAATTCTGTTAATAATTATTGTTATTTATGTAAATAAACTAATATTATAAATACAGTGGTTGAGTGAAGTCTTTGTTTCAATTTGGGATTATTTTCATCCACTTTGCCATATCCAAACACACAAATTATTGGGAGTATTATATAGAACAAAACTGACGGATTTTATTGTTTGACTAAATTCAATCACAATTAATTGAATGAGTACATTTAATAGCATTATAGTTTTAATTTAAAAATGGTTATATATTTATGGTCACATGAAAATTTCTTATGAAAATATATTTGAGTTCATTTCAAATACCTTCAGAAGAGTATATTAATATCAGATATTGATATGAAAATATTTAAGACAATTTAATTAAAGTTAACTGGGTATATAAAACAAGAAGGTTGATTATTTAGCTGACTAAAGGTAAAATGAAAGTTATTTTGAATAATAAATATATTTTATGATGATAATAAAAGTAGTTCATTTTATAAGTAGTAGATAGTTATAAGTTATAGTTAGATTGATTGTTAGAGAATATGATGATGATTTATAATTGGGAATTTATTATTCTTGTTAAAAAGATATACTAATTCTAATGAAATTAGTTGAAGTATATTATAATGTTAGATGTGGTTATGATTAAGTTGATTGGATCTTAGTAAAATCCCTCTAGACATTATTGGATAGAACAAAGAGAATTTCTGATGATAGCCATTTTCACCGGGACCTTTTTGCTACAAATAAAATGCTTCTTCATAATGGTTTTAATTACAAAATTATTAATAGGGCTTATACATATCAAAAGAAAAATACATCAAAAATTAAGACAATTTTGCCATATATTAAAGGAGTAACTGATAGAATTGGTAACATTTTAAAGAATAATAATATTCACAAAATTTACACTACTTATAAAAAAAATAGTGAAATATTTCCTCTTCCTAAAGATAAAATTGCTTTGGAGTGTCATGGGGTATATGAAATTCCATGTAGGGTCTGTCCTCATACATATATAGGACAGACTAATCGTAGAATAAATATTAGAAAGGAAGAACACATTCTGGCAGTGAGAGAAAAATCCAATTCATCAGCTATTTATTCTCATATTAAATTAACAAATCATGATATCAATTTTGAAAAAAAAAACAAATATTTTAGCAAAAATTGAACAATATGACCAGAGATTTCTAAGAGAAGCTATACAGATTTTTAAAAGGCCCAAGAGCATAAATGAAAGAAGATTAACAACATTTGGAAGAAATTATTGGAAGAGAAAATAAATTTTAGAACTTCTCAACCAATAGAATTTAAATATGAGGAGAAAGAAAACGATAAAAGTGATTTTAAATCTCACATGCATTCTTATGATTTGAGAAAGAGGACGCTCTGAGGAAGGTACTTGATATTGTACTGCAACATCAGAATTTAGCTTTTTCACTACACAGAATATCCTGCTAATAGTAATAATAATATGATATATATATATATATATATATATATATATATATATATATATATATATATATATATATATATATATATATATATTCTAACCTAATAAACGAACGACTTCACCCATCTATTAAATCACCTCGGAAGCCCAATTGCTTCCGTCTATGATTCGGGTAGCAAACCCTATATTTTTATCTAATATAGCTCGACGTTTGGTTAGTTATAATAATTCAGCTACAGCGATATGCAGTTCAGACAGAGATAAAATTAAAAAAAATTATCATTAGTAAAATAAATTTAAAAGGAAAATTTAGAATAACTAACATTCTTTCTCTATCCAAAACACATTCTCTGAGCTGTAAGTACTTGCACTGTTCGACAATGATGATGATGATTTCATGTCATTGTTAATATTACCGACTAAAATAAAACATTCATTAATTTGCCAATATGCTCTCAATATTTTATTATTATACAATTAGAAGTTTCAATCTCTTAAGCCATGCCACGCTTGTAATGTTGATCATAATTGATCAATTCTTAATGTAAGAGCACTTATAATAATGACACTAATCTCAGGGTTCTCTGTTATATTTAATAAAATGCTCGGCAGTATTGTGTTGTCGCATATGACTGACATTCTGGTCGGCTATAGGAAACATTTACCTTATTTAAATTCCAGGTGTCTTCATCCACATATCAACTATTATAATATTTAACGAGATGATAACCATATTCAATAACAATGCATAATTTTGAATAATACAGCCATTTTATCCAGAATCTCAGTCGGAATGATGAAAAGACAAGGGTGCTTTTGTGTCCTTCCATCATCCATGACAACACAATAATTTAATTAAGATTTATTACTTAGACACTTCACTTAAATGTGTACGGAACAATGTGCAACCAAAACCTACAAGTTTGGGAATAAAGTGATTTTACACACACATAAAATAAAATGTCTTGGTCTGAAGTTTTCAATTCCATAAATAATTCTTATTAAATTAAAATATAATGAAATATTCTGATCTGCTTGCAATTATCTATTTGGTGTATTGAATTTAAGAGTTCATAAATGATTTCGGACTCAAGAAAAGTATTGCAAGTATTATGCAAATACATTTATATTTAGCACACAAGAAAAATGACTCAAAACAACTTGTAACAAGACTATAATTTATTATTAAATTTTAACAAGATACTAATTTATTATTACAGTTTAACAAAACTATCCTTTATGATTAACATAATAAACAAACATATACAATTTATTCGATCCCATATGGATAAAACAAAATATAACTAACATTAATTCGTCTATACTTTTAGACTTGGATTCGAACTACTTCTTCATCTTCTTTTTACATTTATGCAAATTGAATATATATAAAAAAAATATTATTATCGATATATCAACTCATCCATTTAGTGTATCTTATATGAACGGCTGCTTAACTTTATTAACTAACTATTTGTTTTAAAATAAAAATAATCTGATTCTAGGCAATGCGTACAAACGATTTTTATTATCATATCTTTAATTAAATGATAGTTTTTTTTTTTTTTTTAGATAACTTATTATAATTTATGGGTTATTTATCAGAAGTTACGCTTATTATTTTAATATTTACCTTAATAACAACTGAAGTTGTTATACACATTGTATTCCTCAGTATAAGTTATATTATGAGTGCTACTTAATCATTAACCCGAATTAAACCTAGTATTTGAACCCTCCATTGGCAAATAAAAATTTCTAAATCACGCAATTTTAAACTTACTCTCTCCATTGACTTACGTGTGGATTACCAGCAACATTCTGCCGCACAATCCAGACATTGATCATATATACTAGCACGCTATTTATACTAAATGGATCGTGAGGAATTAACCTCCAATATACCCGTTATCTTGCCATAACTTTCTAAACAAAACACAATATTCAACACCTTCTGTGGTGGAATTATCTCTATTTTCTCATGAGGAATATGGAATAACACTGGAGGTCTGTAGAATTAACTACTACATTAAAATAGTTTGGTGGGTCCTTGCCTCTTACTTGGGCATAATAGGAACGCACACCAAATATAATCCTCTCCTGGGATTTTAACGAATGTAATACACTAAATACGATATAAATTACTGATCGTCCTAACTCTGAGAAGCGATCACTTGGGTTATAAACATACCCGAATTCTAGATTTATCTATTCCCCTCATGGAAAATAAAGCTTTTGGGGAGATCATTTTCCATCCCACAAAATAAAGACATTACAATTATTACTTATGTGAATCTTAAGCATATACCAATGCTATATCAGGGCAAGACCAGCAAATACACTAATTACAATAAATTTATGTTCCGGGGTATACTTAGATCAACGTCTGAAATCAATGGATATCACAGAATTAACCATAATAATTTTTACCTTTGCCAAAGAAACATTCAACACGTACTTGGTAGTATAGTATCTTGAACTAAATTAAGTGAATGCGTTAATAAAGAATAATTGGGAATAAGTTCCTCAATTAACATAGTATAAATTTGTTTCAAACTTTAAATAAGTAATATCCTGTATAGCACTTCTCTTTAATTACTTCTGATAATTTTAACTAGATATTTTACCTATTAAGTATCTAAATTTTTCTACTTTTACGCATCTAACATATAAATTTATCCCCATAATTGCATATCATAAGTAAACACATTTTATAAAAAAAATTTTTTTCATGTCAAATATAAATTTAACCTAGAATAATTACAGGAAAACATACCTTTATGATTACAAGGTCATTTAAATATTACTTGACTATACAGCCTTTCACCTGTTGATATAAAAAAAAAATACACATAATTTTACAAATTAAAAAAGAATCATTACTTAACAAGTGCTTATTATCTCACTAGAAAAATTTTTTTCCGTTGGGCAATTTATCTAGATGAAGAACTTGATCCATTCGTAGTTCACGAAGCAATTTTAAAACAAGAAACACATTTTATTATTTCATTTATATAAAAGTTGCCTCCATTCTGGTGCAATTAATAAATTAGGCAAAGAAAACATAGCAGCGTTGGATATTAACTCTTCCTTGAATTAACTGATATAATTTTGGGATCCAAGAAAACAATACATATTTTAACATGACGAATATTTGTTGATGATCACATATACAATTCTTTTCTTTTTACAATTGGCGATACGTATCATTTTTAGCTAGCTGGCTTAGGAATAAAACTAATGCGCGAATTTTCCAAAATACTATTATTATAACGACTGCAGCTGACTTACGTGGATATAAAGTTTTCACGACTCCAATTGATGTATAATATAACATATTATTTTATGGTTATAATTAAATCACTAATGTTTGTAGTTTTTATTCCTACTCTAGGAATTGTAATTTTTCTTTAATAAGGAATTCTCCGTAAAATGCACACATACAAATTTTCCGATATTTGCCTTGAGAAAATTTATATTTTCTTTTTTTAAAAATATACAGGTGCATAAGTAAATATCCTTTATCATCAATATTATTTCTAGATAATTTTCAGTGAATAAAACATATTTTAACGTGGGGAACTTACATTATTTTCAAAAGCAGACAATTTCTTTTAGAAAGAGCGCGAAATTTTCTAGTTAACTTTCCTTGGCTTTTCTAATATGTCTTTTTAATTATAATTTTTCTTTTATACCACGAAAAGATAATTAAATAAGGTAAAGTTAACAAATCATTGATTATTTCATGGAAATTACTTATATTACTTATTTTAAACATAATGACACTTTCCGTGATTGCTGTAGTTAATACGGTCATTTTGAACTCTAGCATAAGACAGTACATTTTGCGTATAAAAAGCTTTCAATAGGTAGATGGCAACAGAAAACAGAATATCTTATCAAATAGGATTAGCAACGCATGATATTATTAAAAATTTACTTGACTTATATTTATTTCTGCAATAAAAAATAATAAAAAAATTTGTTACCGAATTTCAGTACTGCTTCCTCCTTGTAAAACTAATGTCAGACTAAACTTTCTTCAAAATTTGGCGGTCTTCTTTTAGCAACCTCTTACAGAAAAATAATCATTTAATTATAACATAAACAAAAGAAAGGAAAAAAAAAACTTATTACAGTCATATATTTTTTCCGTATGATTTAAATAAATTACAAAGTAATTTGACAAATAATGAAAAATAATAAATATCTTTAACTAACAATGCTTATTAGTGGGTATATTTCTGTATACATTATTATCTAAAATAATTTAAAAATTACCAGAAGTTATTGTGCTTTATGATAAGATACTCATCTACTCTCCCCCTCTACCCATCCAAAATCAATTACTGTTTATAATATGTGCTTTTATACTATATTAAATTGCTCTTATTGTTAATATTTTAATTAAATTATTCATGCTCTTCTTCAAAATGACATTGGATTACCAAATTTTTTAGTTATTTGCTTAAAATACGTTACAGTGAGTAAATAGCATACTTTATTAATCACTTAATATTATTATTATTTCATCTTTTTATTTTCTAAAAAAGGATAGCATTGTTTTCCTGTGGAAACAATGCCAAATAAACCAAGTGTCAATAACACTAGGTTACAATATATATATATATATATATATATATTGTAACCCTTGGTTTATTTTATATATACATATATATATATATTGTAACCCTTGGTTTATTTTATATATAAACCTATGATCGGAAAATAAACTAATTATAGGCAAAAAAAATTTTAGTTAAGAAAAATTGAAAAGCTTTATTTGGGGACATTAGTAGCTATGTAGCTTAAATCTAACATATAGGTTGAATTTGTTTGTATTCATTTAAAATTGTGGGCAGCATTATGTAGAGAGAGGGGATTGGCTTTTGCATACACCATAATATCTGAAAAATAAATATTTATATGTGTAAAATAAAAAGTCTTCATTAATCTTAATATTTATCAATAAAAATGTTGATACAATTTGAAATTGAACTCTGTTATAAATAGATTTAAAAAAAACAAACAGTTCTCTGTTTAGATTGTGCATGCATATATATATATATATATATATATATATATATATATATATATATGTGTGTGTGTGTGTGTGTGTGTGTGTATGATGCAGATATATAGATTTTTTCTTTGTAGAAATTTGTGCATTGTGCTCTGTATAATTTGATAATATGGTGTAAAATAAATTTGTTTTGATTTATTATTTGCATCTCTAAAATTTGACGTCTAAATAAATAAATATTTAGATAATATTTATTTTACAAAATTGCCAGTAATTTTATATATTCTTTTACATATTTTTCATAAATCAAGGTCAATGGGTTCACAAAATCGGAGCTGGAGATGATAAATTAAAACTAACACTTAACAGATGGTTTTCAAATGGTTAATTTCTAAGAGAAGGTCTTAAAGTTAGAGAAACCAGACATGAGAAAAAACTGTCATTTTTCCCTTTGCTTATAAAAGAGCCAAGGAAGGTGAAAGGGGGAACTGCTGAAAACTACTAACTTGCTAATTCAATCTCTGAAGGTGTGCTCTGATTTTTTTTCTTGAATTAACCCAACTTATTAAGAAGTGTAAAAATGTTACTTAAATATGAACTTCTAATTCAATTGTAAAGGGTGTGCATTTTTCTTTTTTCCAAAGTCAATTATGATTAAATTAGCTCTTAATAAAAGATTTTGTATCCAGTACCTCAATCTTTATATTTCTTTCATTAAAATTCATTTAAGGAAGACATCTCAAGAAAGGTATTGTATCCATGAATTGCTAATGAAACTCAAAAAATAAATCAAACTTTTATATAAAGTTAAATGACTAATCCATATTTTAACAGTAAAATTTGTTTGTTTTGATTGTGATTTGAATCTAAAATGATAAAAGAAAAAGGCATCTAAATTCAAACCCAGGAAGGAAAATATTCAAAATGTGAAAGTAATGTGCAGGTCTTTTTTTTAACCACTTTTAATTATTGCGATCAAGGTAGCTACATCTTGATTAAAGAACATTATGTGCATCTACAGAATATACATCGATTTTCCAATATAACTGAACTAAATGATAATTGGTGTTGGTGGACAATAATATCAAGTCTTCAGACTTAGCCTTGAAGGAAAGAGACAATCCATAATGTTTATTATTTATTTAGTTTGCTTTACTTATATGCGTAGCATGTTTAATAGACTTTTAACAATTATATTAATTTTTTTTAAAGTTAAAAAAAAAATAATTGTGATCCATAAAGACCCATTGAAGTTAAAAAAAGGGAATTAAAAATTGTTAATGTGTTATAATGAAGTATAAATGCTTATGTATTTGTAAAAGAAAAGATAGAAAATATTTTTTATTATCAAAATTATCTGCTTAGTATTAGACATATGAAGAGTGACTGGATGATCATGTGAATAGTCATTGCTATGCCACAATGTATTGATTTGATCTGTTATTAATATAAAGATTGGAAGGGTGTTGCTGTGTGCTTCATTTTTTTAAATTAAGATAGTTCATACATTTGATTCATGACCTGATCAGACTTTATCAATGTATCTGAACTGTAATTGATATATGTTTGTATATGTAAAGCTATAAATTCTTGTTATTACTAAGGTAGAGTTATCTTACCACTTTAGAAGGGATAGATGGGAAATAACTATCTCATAGTTTATTCACTATTGCAATAGGAGCATGGACCAGTTTCCAGCTCCACTTGTTTTTAGTTATGTAGGGGATTATTGATAAGAGTCATTGTTAGAGTTGTGGAAAATGCTATGCATGCCTATATAGAGTAAATGTGTAGAGAAATCTAGTTCCTCACATGATTCTAATCTCAGAGAATACTTCTCTCTGGCCAATGCAGACATTTGAAGTTGTGAGTGGTTTTCTTAATTTCCCTTACTGAGACACTGATATGTGCATTATGAAGTACTGCATAGTGCTATAAAATATATAGAGGGTTTTGCAAGGCAGAATAAAAGTTGCATTGACAGGATTAGTTGCAGTCAAATGTGTATGTTGATGTGGGGAATGACAAAGAGTTTATTTTATAAGCTGACCGATCTGCAGTCGGAATTTGTGAAGGATAATAAAATTGAATGTGGTCAAGTTGGAGCAACATGCTGGCCTATCAAAATATATACAGTCGCTAAAGTGGAAAGAGGTTGATATTTGGCATGCATGAATGTAAAATTATGGGTTTTATATTTAAACTCATTGGTTGGACTGATTAGAGATTTTACATGTCACATCATCTTTTCATAGGAAATATAAAGATTTATTACTTGTTGGAATAATTATATTCAGAATTATTATAAAGATGTTCTTGACTGCTGGAATAGTTCAATTTGTAATTATTGTAATGAAAGGGGGGGGCAGACATTTATAGGTTCTATGCAAGTTATCAAATAATTTCATAATATACCTAAATACAGAATTCTGATTCTGTTTCCATGCGTAAGTGTTTTAATATTCATTTAAAAGATAGGTCAAGCTAATAGTTAAGTTATAAAGAAATTTAGTTAATCTAAATAGGTATTACTTATTATTTTTATTATTATTATTATTATTATTATTATTATTATTATTATTATTATTATCATTATTTAGCTAATTTAAATATGTATTATGTATCATTATAATCATGATTTTGTAAATTTCATATAATATTTGAGTGTAGTGATATTATATATGTTTTCTTCTTCTTTTTATTATTGTAATAAAGATTTGTTATTATGAATTTACATGGGTGTCTTGTGTTGATATTTCAAATATCTCCAGAAACTTTATCCAACACCTATATCTAGAAATAATAGATCACATTTAAATTTAATTATTCATTTTATATTGATTGATTCCATAATTTAAATTTACATAATTCATTTTTATATTGATTGATTCCATAGTTGATTTATATAATTCATTTTATATTGATTGATTTTCATAGTTTATTTGCATAATTTATTTTATGATCGATTTCCATGGTTCACTTACATAAGTAATTCCTTGATCGATTTCCATGATTAATTTCCATGTTTTACTTCCATAGTTTACTTTGACAAAATGCAATAGATTTAAAAGTACTAGCTAAATTTGGGCAAACAGATAATATAAATTAGAATAAGATGAGAGAAAATAGTTAATTTAGGTATATTAAATTTAGTCATTTGGTTCATTGCAACGTTGTGAATATTGGGAGCAGACATAAAATCCTTTTCCTGCTTCCAATATTTAATGTGATCCCCACTGGCTAACTGACATTAAAGTTTAATTTTTAAATTTTGGGATCATATACATTGCAATGTAATTGTTCATAATTGCACCTCGGTAGCAGATCAAGACCTTGAGAAATAGTTTTTTGATTATAAGATCTGAGAGCTAGCTTGGAAGTCAAGTAGTATAAATATTAAAATCGGGAAATACTATTATTATAATAATCATCATGAATTGATAGTTGATTGGAATGCTAATATGTGCATTTAAGGAAATAATGTTAAGAGTTATCAGATTAGAGAACATATCACAGTCATTCCATGTTATATAATTGTAACTATTGAGAGTGATAAATGCTGAGAAGGAAAATAAAGTAGTGGGATGAAATGGGAAGAATTTATAACATTTATTTATCCTGCTTTAAATTAAATAATAGTTTTATATTATAAGCATATGTTGTGAGTTCTCTGCATCGATTACTAATTTATTTCTAGTCATGTATGAATTAGAAATGTATACAACATTCACATAGTTACCACTGGAGATCATGTATTTATATTGAAATTGTGGAAGAAAGTTGTCTCATTATTATTCGGTTAGTAATAAAAATTTATCACAGATACATTTGCATAATTGATGCTAGGTTGGAAACCAAGACCACAATAAATTGAGTTGTATTTATCTACATTATATTTTTTTTGAGAAACAATTTAATTACTTTCTCCAGATAAGCTTTCTACATTGGGAATACACATATGTTGGGAAAGTTTTGATAAATATTATTATAAGTGAATAATATGTAATTCTAGTTATAATGAAAATATTAATCAATGATGACTTTGAATAGAAAAATAAGTATGCCTTAGATAAGGAATATATGATGTTTTCAATTTTACTTTAAAGTATTTTTTATTGTATTGTGCATTTCTAAATTACTTAAATAAAATGGAAAACCAAGAAATGAATTAGGCTTTCCTTTAAAGTGCATGTTCAAAGTTTTATCTATATAAATTGACCATGCAGATGATTCATCCTTATTGAAATCTAATCTGTACTCTCTACTATATACATTTAATATTTTTAGTAATACAAAATATTGTTTTTAGATGTCAGAAACATTGTAACATCGACCATATTTGCAATACATAAGATGTTTTCATTTAAGCCAGATACATATATCCCAGATAATTCGTGCATAATTTTTATTAACAATGGATTAATATATGTGGTAAATAGCAGTGCCCTTAATGGTGATTCTTATGGAATTGATCTATGGGGGGGGGGGTAAATGGTTGAGAAAAGTTTCCATTTAATGTGACATGGATATGCATATTTAATAATAAATTTGTGAGTAAATAAGGCAGTGTTTTAGGTATGCCTACATCTATTAAAATCTCAATTATCAAGTTAACCAGTACCATATTAGTTGAAATATCAGAGGACTACATTATTATTATTATTATTATTATTATTATTATTATTATTATTATTATTATTATTATTATTATTATTATTATTATTATTATTATTATTATTATTATTATTATCATCATTATTATTATTATTATTATCATTATTATTATTATCATTATCATCATCATCATCATCATTATTATTATTATTATTATTATTATTATTATTATTATTATTATTATTATTATTATTATTATTATTATTATTATTATTATGTTTCAAAGATTTTATTAAACAAATAGGTAGTTTTTGGTTACACATACTGTGGCTTCTAGGTGACACTGCAGCACCACCAAGAACCCTGCAAGTGATAAATTTTTATCCAAAAATGGCTGAAATCGATGGGAAATTAAAATTAAAATGCCTGAGGCAAGACATCAAAAGTAAGTAAAAAATCAACTGAAATAATATATAAATTTTAAAAAAGTACACACAAAAAAAATATAATCAGGAATGGTTCAAGCGCTTGACTATGCTGTTTTTAATTTAATTATAGATATAACAAAATTTCTTTCATCGACAGTCATTCAATATTTCATATATTAATAATTGTTGCAATAGTCTCAGACATTTCCTGTTTGAAAGGTGTGGTTTTGAATGTCTGATTGCACATAGTAGGTAGTCTTCAGCTAAATAAAGTCACCATATCTACAATTATAAATGAATTATAATGATATCTATGTTACAGTGACAAATGGTTTTAACCAAACATTTCACTGCATAAGATTACTGTAAAATTGCTTCTTGAATTGAGTTTAAAAACAAATTAGAGTCAACTGTCCTAGTTGTTTATTTCTGATATATTGCACCCAATAACAGTTCACACTTATCAATGTATTTTTGAACAACATATTCATCACAAAATGGTTACAGGATTTGATATTTGTTTTGTTTTGTTTTTGTTACAAAAATCTCTGTTTTTAATAAACATTTAAAATTCTTTTTACATCATGATGTGAACAAATAATTTGATAGATATTTTAAAATTATATGTTTATTTGATAACTAAATGGATAAAAGAAAGAAATAGTTATTTTTTATTTATTTCATTAGCAATAAGAAGAAAGAAAAAGTATAACCTACTTAAAAATTGATTATAAGTTTTTAACTTGTATTAATCAATAATTTTAAATATTTAGATTAACCCTTGTAACATGATTAAAGCAGGCAATCGCTGGTCTTAACATTTTTCACCATTCAACTTTGGAAAAGGTTGAATTTCCAGGAGTATTGACTTGTGTGCATTTTGAATGTCTAACCGTGCAAAGTAGATAATCTTCTATTAGGTAAAACCATTAATTATACCTGCTATTATAAATGGAATATAAGGATGTCCATGTTACCATGATAAATGGTTTTAACCAACAGTTTACTATATATCATTGAAGTAGTGCTGCTTAAGTTGAGTTTTCAAAGAAACAAGTTGAATACCATAGTCGATTGTTTCTGACATATTTATATCTACTTGCTGTTGTTCACAATTATCATGCTATTTTCCAAACAACAAACTTATCACATTATAGTTACCAGATTTGATATCTGTTTCTTTACAAGAACATGTGTTTTGGATAAACATTTTTTATTCATTTCTCAACACATTGAAACATTATTTTTACAGTTATTTAAAAAATATATGTTTATTTGTTAACTAAATAAATAAAATTTAAAAAAGGTTTGTTTTTCTTTATTTGTTCAAAAATATGAAGAAAAAAATATTAACTACTCTAAAATTTGAATATAACAATCTTAACTGTATCAGCCCATAATTTTAAAGAAATTATTTAGATTTTTTTATATAATTTACTTAATAATTGACAAGTATTTTATTTGAAATCCCATTTCGAAGGCTTATCAGAAAAGGTGCCCAATATGTGCATAAAAACTATTTTCTGTTTCTTCATTTATATAATGCAATATTGTTTTACTATTTTTTAAATATAACAAAGTATATTTCCCTTATAAAATTTTTAATCAAAGGATTAAAATGTATAAATTATTTTTTCTTTTAATTTATTTTAAATAGTGAAATAGCAATTTCACAAATAGATTTTTCTATTTTTCTACCAACATTTGAATATAATAAATGAGGCTTCTAATTAATTAATTAATTAATTAATGACTTAATGATGGTTTCTGTTTATTTGTTGTTCATATTTATTTTAAAAGGTTGAGACATCAAATGCCTAGAAAAGACATTTGCTTATCAGTAAGTTCATCCTATCATAATAAAGATGAAAACAAAATGGCTATTTAAAATTTTAAAGCTGTTTATATCCTACATGCACTGAAAATTTGTAGTGATTCTTCCTGGATTTTTACAATTCCCTTTAAAACCAGTGATCACATAACCTTTGGATGACATAATATTCCCCATTATGCCTTGGTATTTTATTATCACTAGTATTTTCAGTACTAATATTTGCATAGGCTCTTAATTATCTTGGATATATTTTCAAATTCATCTTCAGAATAGGTTTCTCTTCCTCTTCATTGTGAGTAAATCCTTTAATACTACCCTTACTATAATGTGTATATTTACATGGATTTTGTTTATCTATTTAAGACTTTTATTCCTAGAATTACTTTTATTTAAAAAAAAGATATGTTAATATTTGCTGGGGAATAATTTAACACGTCCATGTAAGTTTTATACCGCTTTCTTTATCAACTAGATTATTATTCTTTAAATTTGAGACTATTACATTTTTCTTAAGATAAACTAGTATTCTATCACTTTCAATGTATTTATTTAATTTCCCAGAATTTTAAATGAAGAAGTAAGACATGCAATTATGTGTATGAAGAAAGGAAAGGCTCCAGGTAATAAGGGAATTATATCTGATATGTTAAAAGAAGCAGGCGCAGAAATATAATTTTTTTTAGCAAAGTTATATACCAAATGTCTAAATGATAAAGATGTATCAGATGATTGGAAGAATGCAGTATTAATATTAATATTTTAAAAAGGTAATAAAGAAGATATTAGAAATTACAGACCTATCAGTCTTTTATCAGTTTTATACAAAATTTTTACCAAGATAATTACAACTCGTCTACAGAGAATATTGTATTTCCACCAAAGAAGAGAACAAGCTGGATTTAAAAGTGATTTTAGTACAGTAGATCATATTCTGATATTGAGAGAAGTTATAGAAAGAAACAAATGATGATGAGTTGCCATTATGCTTTGGATTTGAAGATTATGAAAAGCATTTGGTTCTATAAACATTTCTTCAGTGATTAAAGCATTGGATCATCAAGATATAGCTCAGGATATTGTCATATTTTAAAGAATATTTATAAAAATGCAACAGCAACAATTAGATTATATAATGATACTAGGAAAGTCAACATTGAGAAGAGTATATGACTGCATGACCCCATATATCCAAAACTTTTTACAGCAGTGCTGCAAGAAGTATTTTGTGGATTAAAATGGGAAGCTAAAGGGATGAAAGTAAATGACGATTATTTAAGTCATTTAGATTTGAAAGATGATGTAGTTGTTTTTGCAAATAATTCTTTAGAGCTGCCGGAAATGTTGCACGAGTTATCAGATGAAAGTGGGGAAGTAGAGCTAAAGATAAATGTTAAAAGTACTAAAGCAATGTTCAATGGAATTTCTCAAAATATGAAAACAAAGATTGATTATAATGAGTTAAAAAAATTAACAGTTAAAATATCTTGGTCATATTATTAATACAGATGGAAACATAATGGATGAAATTAATCATAGAATTAAACTTGGTTGGAGTGCTTTTGGTAGAAATAACTTGATATTAAAAGGAAATATGCCCATGTATTTGAAAAAAAAAAAGGTTTTTAATAAATGTGTTTTACCAGTTCTTAATTATGGATCTGAGACTTTGACACTTAAGATAAGAGCAATACAGAGACTTCAGACCCCTGAAAGAACTATGGAGAGATGCTTGTTGGAAGTAACAAGAAGAAATCAAACACAATTTATGTGTGAGAGAACAAATAAGTATTACTGACCTCATTAAAAAAGTTAAAAGACAAATGGAGTTGGGCTGGTCATATTTCTAGAAGAGATGATAATAAATGGACAATTGAAATCTTAAACTGGATTCTAAGAGATTATAAAAGACCCAGAAATAGACCACACATGAGATGGATGGATGAAATAAGAGAGTGTGCAGGGGGGATACGAAGAAGTAAAGATCGGAGATGGATTGAATTGGAGAGATATTCATCATGCAGTGGATTGATAATGGTTGATGGTGATGATGGTGATTTAATTTCATTTGTAAACCCTTCCAAAACTTGTGTATATTCCGTTTAAATTGCATTTTAATATGTTTAATGCACTGATGATGTGTTTTACCTAGTTTTTTTATTCAAGATACAATATTTAATATTAGTTTCCTCTTGGAGATCGGTTAAATTAGTTATAATGTCTTCACAATTTTAATCAGATTCTCAAAATTTTAACTACTCTCCCGATAACTTCAGAGATTTATATTTTTATTCAATTTTTGGAGATTAATCAGAGATACATCTGGTTTTTCATTAATTTTACTAATATTTTCTGTTATTATTTTTTTAGAATCATTTATTTGGCAAAATATTTTCTTTGGAATTTCATTTATAGAATTAATCATATTCTTTTTCATTTCTTTTTTGAGAATCAATCAAATTATCTACCATCTCATTTTGAGATTTAATAAATTCTGTACTAACCTGTCTCTATTAGGATTGTCTCAGTGTTGACGGATTTCTAATTGATATACATATATAATGTCCGTTAATTAAAACAAAATTGTAATTATAATTGAAATAATAAATTTAACGGTTTACAAACTATTGTAAACAATCGTTAAATCCGTAGAAGTACCTTAGGCAGTTGAGGCAGGTTTAAGAAATTAACCGAAAGTAATTCTGCGGATTTAAGGATTGTTTATAATAGTTTGTATACCGTTAAGTTTATTATTTCAATTATAATTACAATATATATATAATCATTAAATAATTTAAAATATGAAGCTTTCCTTTTTTAATGAAAAGTGTTTGACATTTTTTTACCTTAAAAATGCCTATCAAAACTATACTGTAAAATGATCAATTTAATATTTAAATTTATATTTTAGGTACATTGTGCCGTAAGTAGATAAGAAGTTAATCTATAGAACACTAATTAGTTGTGATTTAATTCTACACCCTCCTACATAAATATTTTGTTGTAATATGTATGAGTAAGTTTATTTGTATTTTCTTCAATCAAAGGTTTCTATAAAAAAAAAGAAAAAAAAGTTGTTAACTGATTCTAAATTTAGTTTTGGAAAAAGAGAATAAAGGAAACAGTTTTGTAAAAGTTATCTGTGATTGATGTTTGAACTAATTTTCAATTAATAAAGATATGATATTTCAATAAAGCGTTTAAAATTAGATATAACATAAAATAGCAACCACTTCCATATTCTGTAAATGTCATCACATCATTCATTTATCTGTTAGAATATATATATATATATATTGCGGCCATTCTCATAATAAAAAGAGTTGGATAACGTATATTGTCATTCCATATAATCATTTACATTATTTATATATGGATATAATAAAAATAAAATGAATGTTGTGAAGCATTTGTGGCTTTGTGGTTAGCATAGCTGCCTTCCAAGCAGCTGTCGCAGGTTCGCTTCCCGATCCAACGCTGTGACACAGGAAAAAAAATGAATGTTTAATATCATCGTTTTTGTATGTGAAATAGATGAAACTTTCTAATATGCAATTTTTATTTAAATAAATTTAAAATTATATTCGATGACAGGTAATTCCTTACGGTTTTCATTATAATTGTAATCATTTTTTATTGTATTACACATAATGACATACCATACATTCTTTTTTATGTAACACAGGTAATGATAATTCATATTTTTGATTTAATATAATATATTTTATTACCTTCAGAGGTATACAAGACGATAAATACTTATTTTTCTATAAGTATTATATTATTATTATTGTTATTATTATTATTATTATTATTATTATTATTATTATTATTATTATTATTATTATAATAATTTATTATTATTATTATTATTATTATTATTATTATTATTATTATTATTATTATTATTATTATTATTATTATAATAATAATAATAATAATAATAATAATAATAATAATAATAATAATAATAATAATAATAATAATAATAATAATAATAATAATAATAATAATAATAATAATTCAATTCAATTCATTTATTTAAGTGCTAAACAACAGAATAAAGCCAATTACAATTTGCACATTGCAATAAAAATAAAGATAATACATATGACATAAAATGAAAATATAAAGGTTTACATAATAAAACAATATTTAAAATTAAAAACAATATTTAAGATTAAAAACAATATTTAAAATTAAAAATATCACAAAAATTAATGTTACTCGCAATCTGATTATATAGAGAGAGTAACCTTAAATATTTGACAAGGTAATTATTGTTTCCTTCACAAATGTCTTTAGATCTACTAAAAATATGTCAATATCATTAAAATACATATTATAAAAAGTTGGTAATCTGTACAATACTGCTAAATATAAAGTTTCACATTTATATTTATCGATATTAAATAAATCCTTATTCCTTGTATATACATGAGGAACTCTTATTAATACCTTTGAAATACAATTATGTAAGTAAATTTTTCCATGAATGATTAAATAAAAAAATTTCATATCAATAATCACTCTTCTATGAAACAAATTTATACAAACATCTTTAGCATTAATTATATTACTGAATTTATTATATATTGATTGCAATTTATCTATGTGAGATAACTTATTCGAGTTCCATATTATTGAGCCATATTCCATTATAGGAAGTACAAGTGTTTTAAACAAATGTATTTTAATAGAAATATTAAAATAACGTACATTACGAAGAATAAGACCCATTATTTTATTGGCATTACATAAAATATTATCTACATGAGTTGTAAAAGATCCCTTTTGATCAAACCATATTCCAAGATCTTTATAATACTTTTTATATTCAATAGTTTTATTATATGTATAATATGAGTCCATATAGTATTGAACTTTCTTTGTATATGTAACAGCACAACATTTTTTTATATTTATATGCATGTTATTCTTTAAACACCATTCAGAAAAGCTATCTATATAAGATTGAAGCTGCAAATGATCTTATAACAAGTAATTAATTTAAATATTTTACAATCATCAGCATATGATAATAGACTATCCTTCACTATATATCTATCCAAATCATTTATATATATTGCAAATAACAATGGTGCCAATACACTACCTTGTGGAACACCTAATTCATTAACATAAGCATGTAAAACATTATTATTACATTTAATAAAAGAAGGTCTATTTTGCAAAAATGACCTAAACAAATTTAACAAATTCAATGAGAAATCCATATCAGACATTGTATTTAAAAGTTTAGAATGAATAACTCTATCAAAAGCTCTACTTAAATCAAAATAAATTACATCAAGTTGTGATTGATTATTTAAAGAATGGGCAATATGATCATGTATAGTTAATACATTTGTCTCAACAGATCTACATGGTAAAAATCCATGTTGAAAATTTGAAACCAATGAATTAACTTGACCAATAATACCATTATATATACACTTCTCAAATATTTTTGAAAAAATAGATAAAACTGAGATTGGCCTATAGTTAGAAACTTCTGAATGACACCTTTTTTATGTATTGGTATAACCTTTGTAATTTTTAAGTAAGAAGGAAAAATGCCTGTTTCAATTGAAAGATTAAAGATATATTCCAGAGGACATGACAGAATCTCCACACAACCTTTTATTAAGAATGCAGGGATATTATCAAAACCAGGACTAGAATTTAGATTTATTTGATTAACAGCTTTTTTAATATCTTCTTTAGTTATAAGTCCTATTCTAATGTCATATCCTAAAATGTCCCCATCTCTGTTATAATAATAATAATAATAATAATAATAATAATAATAATAATAATAATAATAATAATAATAATAATAATAATAATAATAATAATAATAATAATAATAATAATAATAATAATAATAATAATAATAATAATAATAATAATAATAATAATAATAATAATAATAATAATAATAATAATAATAATAATAATAATAATAATAATAATAATAATAATAATAATAATAATAATAATAATAATAATAATGAGCAGCTAAAGCACATGCACTTTGTGGATCTTAACAATAAATGAATACTCTCATTTTCCAATACAAGATTTAAAGTCTTTGTGAAAGAATATAATGAATCCACCTATGAAAAGCTGATTAATAGTTTATTACTATTCAAAAACATCGCGCGCTATATAAAATAAATATCTCATTTATTATTATTATTATTATTATTATTATCATCATCATCATCATCATTATTATTATCATTATTATTATTATTAAAAATATATTTTGTTGATTTTTCACTATATTAAAAATAATTGTTATATTTATTCCTTTATAACATATTGTTATTGAATAAAATCATCATTTTAATGCTATTCAATTGAATAGTAAATATAAAATATTAATGTTTTAAATTGTTAAAATTAATTGTGTTTACAATAAAATAGAAACAATGCGAAGTTTATTTGTTCACTGTATAAAATTAAATTATTTTATTTATTTTAAATGTACTCGTGAAGAGGAATTTATTTACCAAATTAGACATATACAGAATAAAATTTTCCCAACAATGTTGACATTGAATATATAATTATTATAATTAGTTATTAAAATCATTTAGTCAGGTATAGTCATGTGTAGCTGATTTGTAGTAAATTGAATTCATTTTGCTTTTTTATGAAATTTCAATTATTTTTTAAATAACTTATTAAAATGTGTAAACTTTTTTTAATTAATAAATTATTATTTTTTTTATATATTTTTAATAGTTGTACTTTTTTGGTCATTTTTTCAACATATAACCTCAAATTTTAGTCTTATCTACATTTTTAAAGTATTTTTTTAATCTTTCTTTAATTTATAATTATTCAAATGTGTTCTTATATATATATATATTGTAACCATTCG